>CAUYQG010274876.1:0-32234 GCA_963574415.1 Tarsius wallacei | reverse complement strand
AGGTAGAGCTCTCCTTCTTCCTGTTGCAGAGTGAGACTCCAACTTAAAAAAAAATAATAAAAAAATAAAAAAAAATAGGTAGAGCTCTCCTTCTTCCTGTTGCCCTCCTTTTCCTTCCTTTCCTATACAATTCAGTCCCTAAGTCATCATGAGGTCTGGAGCAAGGTGCACGGAAAGGCATCCTGGAGGGAGAAATAAAAGCCTGAGCACAGTGAGAAGGGGGTCTCTGCAGAGCCCCAGTATGTTATGCAGAGTCAGATGCCAAGCAGGTACAGGGTGTCAGAGTCTGAGCAGCATGGGCAGGGTGTTCACACATGGCAGTAACTCAGCATGGGGAGGTCAGAGCCTGAACAGGGTAAGGAGTTTGTCCATTCCTGGTTGACGAAGGTGTTTATGGAGGGGCAGCCTGGTGTGGAGTGTTCGAGTCCAAGCAGGATGAGGAAGGAGTCCATAAAATACTTAATGATATAAAGGGAAAAAGAGTAACTTCATAGTGGAGGAGACTGGCAGACATCACCATACCCAAATGATCAAAGAGAACATCATCAGTAATTAATACACCAAAATCGTGTGCTTCCCTGATGATAGGATGCAATGAACAGAGCAAAGCATCACTACTATGATAATCATGACAAAGATGCATAACCTGAACCAAATCAGGAAATATTAGACAAATGCAAATATGGGACATTCTACATAATAACTGGCCTGTAATCTTCAAATATATCTGATTTCAAGATTTAACTAGATTTTTAAAAATAGTTGCAACAAATGTGATAGACAAGAGATTAATAGATTTAATGTATTTTTAAAAACTCATACAAATAGAGAAGAAAAACTTAAAATCTCAAGAAAAGCAATTGCTTTGTACTCATTTGAGAACTTTCATTTCTTTCACAAATCAAACTAATAAAGGCCCAGTTCCTTCATAGAACTCTACACTTTTTTTTTTGAGTTGGGGTCTCACTCAGGCTGTCATCACAGTCTCGATCTCCTGGGCTCAGATGATCCTCACACCTCAGCCTCCTGAGTAGCTGGGACTACAGCCGTGCACCACCACACCTGGATAATTAAAAAAAAAAATTTTTTTGTAGAAACGAGGTCTCAGTATATTGCCCAGACTGATCTCAACCTCCTGGGTTCAAGCAATCCTCTCATCTTGACCTCTCAAAATGTTGGTATTACAGATATGAGCTACCACGCCTGGCCAACCCTGTACTTTTCCTTCATTGCACTTTTCCCTTCATAACTGTCATTAATTAAATATTTTTAGGTCTTTCTATTTAATTTCTGGCTGTCATACTGGATTGTATGCTGAAAAAGAGTCAGTGTTTTGTTGTCGTTGTTGTTTTGCCTGTTTCTACCTTGCTGCATCCTCAGTATTTAGTAGAGAGACTGATGCCTGGTATGTAGTTCTCAGTCAATAAATATTGGTTGATTGAATAAATGCAGAGAGAAAGAGAGAGAGACAGGCCATTCTATAAGTTATTTAGAGAAAGAGGCCTTTTGCAGGGTGGGTACTGTGTCCAGGATCCAATGTGAATGAGAACAGTCCTGGTCACTCATCTGCTTTTGAGTCAGGCCCTAAAACAAGGGAAGATGTAGCTGTCTGTGGAACTGTAGGGAACTGGAACCCCCCAGCAAAAACCTTTACAATACTGGCACCCAGGGCATGGAGAAACTGTCAGCCTGCCAGCAGGAGATCCAGCCTGAAAACTTGGCAGCCTTGCAACCTCACCCGGAACTGACATACATCTGGAAGAGTCCACCACAGACATTGTCTTTGCCCTGCAGCTCTTGAAAGGGATCCAGGGTCACCATGCCACAGTGCTCCAGAACTCAGATGCAAAGGGGAAATTGACCAATAGCATGTCTGCTGGAACTTCCCCCAGGAATAAGCTCTTACACATAGGTCCACTATTTTGTATTTCATCTTCAGACAGGAGATCTGGCCTGAGCCTTTTCTAAGTAGTTGAGGGTAGAGGAAGGGGAGCATTTTAGGCAAAGAGAACAGTTTAAGTAAAGACTTACAACTGTGATGCACATTGGCATATTGTGGTCCTATAAGTAGTTTGTGATTTTTGTTTGAGACAGAGTCTCACTCCGTTGCCCAGGCTGGAGTACAGTGGCATGATCTTGATTCACTACAGCCTCAAATTCCTGGGTTGAAGTGATTCACCCTCCTCAGCCTCCTGAGTAGCTAGGACTATAGACATGTGCCACCATGCCTACCTTTTTTTTTTTTTTTTTTTTTTTGAGTTGAAGGTCTTGCTATGTTTCCCAGCTGGTCTCAAACTCCGGGCCTCAAGTACACCACAGCCTCCCAAAGCATGGAGATTACAGGCATGAGCCACCATACCCAGCCTCTATAAGTAGTTTGATATGACTGAAGCTTTAGGAAGGAGTTGGAACAAACTAAAAGGTGAGATTCAAATTGCAAAAGACCACCTCTTGAATGCTTCGTTAAGAAAACTAAACTTTTATCCCATAGACAATGAACTGCCACTGAAACAGCCAGTTTCATGCTGTGACATTTTCACTCTGGGAGCCAGGTAGAGAATGGTTTGGTGTGGGAGTCCAGACAAAGTATAATAAAGGCTCAGACGAGGGCAAAGGTAGTGAATAAAAATAGAAAGGGTCAGTTAAGAGAGGCAGAACCTATAAACCCGAAATAAGGGGTAACAAGAGGGACAAATCTAGGTTGATGGTGTTTTCACTGATGCAGGCAATTTAAGCAATAAGTGAGATTTGTTTGCACATTTTAAGTTTGAGGAGCCCATAGATTACCCTGGTAGAGTTGTCCAGTCGGTAACTAGATACACAGATCTGGAGCTCAGAAAAGAAGCCATGCCTGGAGATACAGATTTGCAAATCACTAACATATAACTAGCTGAAGTCATGACAGTAAATGGGATCACCCACAGAGAGTGTGTAGCATGACTGAAGGCCAAGGAGAGAGTCTGAGAAATTTCCAGTGCTCTAAGGATCACCAGAAAAAGATGAGTAATCCAAGAGGAATGTGAAGAAGTGCTCATGGAAGTAGATGAAGGTAGAGGAGGTCATGTCTCAAAAGTCAAGAGGGCAGATTTTGAGAAATGGGGGAGTGGTCGATAGTGTCGAATGGCCCTGTGAAGTCAAGTAGAATGAGGCCCCAGTAAAGTTGATCGAGGCTGGGCTCGGTGGCTCAGCCTGTAATCCCAGCACTTTGGGAGACCGAGGTGAGTGGATTGCCTGAGACCGTGGGTTTGAGACCAGTCCAGGCAGCTTGGCGAGACCTCATCTCTACAATAAAATAAAACAAAAAATTAGCCTGGCATGGTAGCACGCACCTGTAGTTCTGGCTACTTGGAAGGCTGAGGTGGAAGGATCGCTGGAGCCAGCAAGTTGACGCTGGGGTGGCTTTGAATGTGTCACTGCACTCCAGCCTGGGCAACAGAGTGAGACTGCAACTCACACACACACAAAAAGTTGATTGAATGTGGTAATTAGGAGACTATTGGGGGCCTTTCCTAGGGTTGTTCCAGGGAAGACATGAAGGCAGAAGTCTGATATTGCTAAGATTTTAAACAATAACTTACAATCAAAGGTATTCATTTATAAATATGTAAAGACTTCAGAATTTTACAGGCAAATAAATATTTATTTTGAAAATACACTTTCAGGTTTGAAAACAAAAGCAGAACTACATTCCCAATGGGAAAAGAATGGTCCTGTTGTGCCAAGGAAGATAAAAGTTCTCATGGAAGCATTAAGGATGGCCTAGAACCTTAGATGTCATCATGGCTTGATATTTGGCTCTGGGGCATGAGAGTGGTATGGCCTAATGGGAGTGCTGTCTGTGGATGGCTATGCTAGCATAGGACTGGATATTGTAGAGTATTTGCTCACAATGTATGACTACAGAAAGGTCTTTAGTAGGGTTCAACTTAGGGCCCAGGAAGAAACTCACTGGTGAAAGCTAGACAAATGGCACGGCACATCAAGTCCAAGGACAGGTAATCTGCAATCAGTAAAAGGAATAATGAGATCAGAAGCTGAAAGAATCGGAAGACGGGAAGAATAGAGTAAGAAGTTCAGAACCAAGGCTATGAATAATTTAGGGGATTGGAGGCCTGTTTTGGGGTGGTCATAGGTATACGGTATGAGCTGGCAGTCTTGATGACTTCAAGGAACTGTACAGCCCTGCCCAGTGAGGCTAGTTAGAAGAGCCTCTTCAGAGCTCCTGGCCTAAGTAAGGAATACTGGAATGAATGTTCAGGCTGGTGTCTGAGGAAGCATGATTGGGCATGGGAGAAAGAGTTAAACTTTGGGTCTTTCTAGAGTCCCAAGACTATTCTAAGTAGGTATCATTTTTGATACTTTTGGTTTGCTTCAAACCAAAGTCCAAACAATGCCCACAACTTGACCTCATTGTTCTGTTAGCATGATGGGTTTAACTGTGTCTCCCTAAAGATATACTAAGTTCCAATCCCCCAGTACCTCAAAATGTGGCATTATTTGGAAATATACTTGTTGCATATGCAATCAAGTTAAAATTAGGTCATTCCAGGGTAGAGTGGATCCTTAATCCAATATGCCTGATGTCCTTATAAGAGGAGAAAGGACAAAGAGAGACAGGGACAATACCATAACAGAAGCCGAGATGGGGGTGATGCTGTTTCAAGCTAAGGAATTCGGCAGATTGGTAGCCACCAACAGAAACTAGGAAGAAAAAAGGTAATGTTCTGTTCAGAGTCTCAGAGGGAACATGGCCCTGATGATACCTTGGCTTTAGACGTCTAGCCTCTAGAACTGTGAGAGAATAAATGTCTGTAGTTTTAAGCCAACCAGTTTTTGGAAATTTGTTTTGGCCCCCCTAGGAAACCAAGACAGTTAGCAAGTATAAAAGTGTCATTGCTCTGGAGACAAGCTTCCAGTCAACAGAATCCAGTCATTTAAGTGAGATTACTGTAAAGATCCCATTCACACTGAGACATCTGGCTACTTGAGAGAGGACTTGACAAGATAAGAAGAGTGGTAAGAGTCTTGGTGCCATTCCAAAGATTTTAGATGATCTTTGCTCTTGGAGAGATTTAAACTGCCTGGGTTCATAATTCCTAAAGTTTAAACTGGAAATCAAAATTTATGTCTTTGTTTTGAGTGGTTTTTACAAATAAAGTCCAGATTTTTAGTCTAGGTTATATCCTTGTAGGGATAATAAATAGAAACAAACACAAAATAATTAAAGGGGCAATAAACTTTTGGGGGGACATGACCTTTTTATTGCCTTTTTAACAAAAAATTAATAGACTCTGTTTTTAGAGCAGTTAGGCTTACAGAAAAATTGAGCGGAAAGTACAAAGAACTCTCATGTACTCTCTTTTCTCCCCCACCTTCTCACCAGGCACACAGTTTCTTCTATTATTAACATCTTGCATTAGTGTGGCATATTTGTTGCAATTAATAAACCAATATTGATATGTTATTATTAACCAGAGTCCATAGTATACTTTATGGCTCACTCTGTGTTATACAATTCTACAGGGTTATGACATATACATAATGTCATGTAGCCACCATCACAGTATCATACAGAATAGTTTCACTCCCCTGCGCTCTGCCTATTCATCCTTTCCTTCCCACTAAACCCTGGCAATCACTGACCTTTTTACTGTCTCCATATTTTTGCCTTTTCCATTATATAATTGAAATCATACAGTACATAGCCTTATCAGACTGGCTTCTTTTGCTTAGCAATATATATTTAAGGTTCCCCCATGTTTTTTGTGGCTTAATAACTCACTTTTTATTTTCAAGTAATTTTCTATTGTATTGATGTACCACAGTTTGGTTATCCATTTAGCTATTGAAAGACATCTTGGTTACTTCCAAGTTTTGGCAATTATGAATAAAGCTTCTGTAAACATCTGTGTGTAGCTTTTTGTGTAGACATAACTTTTTGATTCATTGGGATAAATGTCAAAGAGTGTGATTGCTGGATTGTATGGTAAGAGTGCGTTTAGCTTTGTAAGAACTTGGCAAACTGTTTTGAAGTGGCTGTACCATTTTGCATCCCTCACCAGCAATGAGTAAGGATTCCTGTTGTTCCACATTCTCATCAGCACTTGGTGTTTTGGCTTTTAGCCATTCTAATAGAGGTGTAGTGGCATCTCATTGTTGTTTTAGGAAATATACTTTTCAGGAATAAACAGCTTAATCTTAAAGCTAGAAGACTGACACCTCAAAGATCCTAAAGGAGATGTCTACAAACTAAGTTATTCCTTCATAAATATGTATGGCTTTCAACATTCCATGGGTAAATAAACTTTTATTTAAAAAATAAGCCTTCTGTTTTAAAATAAATACACAAGTATGTTCCCAGTGGAGAAATGATGGTTCCTGGATTGTTGCAGAGTTAGTAAGCATTTCAGAGAACACGTGATTACTCTGAGACATCTGCTAAGTCTGAGACTATCACTTTCTCTTTAGCCACCCACTCTGTAGACCTATACCCTCTCACAACTCCAAGGTAAAATTCTCTCTAGTCTCCTCTTTCCCTGTCTCTGTTCATGTTTTAAAACATCTGTCTCCATCAACCTGCTTCCATCTGCCCTTGGGTCTTGCTAGTCTTTTCCCTCAGTCAGTGATTCCCAACTCCCATGCCCCATTTCACTTCCTTCCCCTCATCTGAACCTTGAAAATACCCTGCTAAGTGAAAGAAGCCAGACACAAAAGGCCACATATTATATGATGTCATTTATATGAAATATCTACTATAGGCAAATTCAGATTAGAGTTTATCAGAGGCTGAGGTGAGGGGGAAATGGGGAGTTATTGCTTACTGGTTACAGAGTTTCTATTTGAGGTGACCTACGGTATTATATGTGTGTGTGTGTGTGTGTGTGTGTGTGTGTGTTGAATTTATTGAATAGTGATTTTATGTTTTTACTTCTAAATTTTAAAAAAATCAAGTGAATGAAATACTTTTTAATTTTCTAATGTGCATCCGTATACATAGCCTTTATTTCCTCCTGTAAGTTCATTCTTTTCTTTGGAATTGATTAGAAAAGAACATACCAAAAGAACAAAACTCTTTTGTGGTCTCTAGGTCCTTTGCCATGAACTAGCTGGAAATTCTTTCAGGAAATTCATTGAGGTCATCATCCTTGACTACATCCCTGAAACCTAAAAACTAATCAGAGAAAGCCCCATGGTAGGTCAAAGAAGCCAGTGAACTAGACTCATTTTCTAGTTTTCAAGGCCTAGCAGGCACCAAAAATTCTGTCAGCCTTAGGATTCCAGATCTGTTTTCTGTAACTAGAACATCTCTATCAGTGTCCCCAGAGGAGATATTGTATCTTTTTAGGGAAAACTGATCATTTTTCCCTGGTGTCAGACTTTGGGTCTTTAGAAATACTCTTTGTATTGGTAAATGGGATTGAAAAGTGTTTTGCCAGTCTTGTTCACATGCATACCTATGGGGCCAAGAAACGGCTGGTCCCCTGCTTAATAACAGCTGAGGGCCAAAGTGGTCAGGTTTTTCTTTGGGGACACAGATTTTGTTCTTAATACTGCTCATTTGGGGATTAGATGAAGTTTCTAAGGGTCCTTACAGTTCTGACATCCTTTGCTTTCTTGCCTGTTCTCTTGCCTGGCTTCTTGAATATGAATCTATCTGTTGCCCAGTCCCACTTACCCAACAAAAACCAGCACCTGAACTTCCTTACCATTCACTCACACTTGGTACCTTGCAGTCTGGGTCTTTCTGATTTGTCCTTGCCTTGCTTTTCTATCTACTTGTACATCCCCAACATTGCCCACAACTGTTCACCCCTCCCAAGGCTGCTCAGTACAGTTTTCACTAGTTACTGCTGATGTTCTTTTCTTAGTCTTCTTTCTTTCTTGAGCTCTCTACAGCAGTTGACATTATCGACTGTTCTTCCTCTGCTTCTTGAAACTCTCTCCTATTTTGGAACCCTCACGATATGGGCCTATTTTTTTCTCCCTTTATACTTTTCACTTCTAAAACCTCATCCCTCCAAGGGCTTCTGTTATTGCTTCTGTGCTGAAGACTTTCAATATGTCTGTAGTCCAGCCCCTTGTCCTGGGATCTGGATCCTCTATTACATATCTCCATCTAGATATCCCCAAAGTACTTTAAACTCATTGAACTTTAAACAACTTACCATTGCCCTTTTATGTCCACTCTTTACTTCTCTTCATTTCTTGTATTCCCTGTTTTGACGAATGGTCCAATTTTCTCCAGCCACTTAGATTTGAAAACTCAGGATCATCTGACTCATGTTCCACTCCAGAATCGATAGTGAATTTCAGTGGATTCTATCTCTCCAATGTGCCTCCTATTTATCTCTTTTTATTCACCCCCACTGCCAATGCTTGATTCAGTCTCATGATTCAGTCTCATGTTACATTTGGCTATTACAATAGCCTCACTGTGTCTCTGTTTTCTGTATTCCAAACTACATGTTTTTGCTGTAATAATCTTATGATCCCATTCATCTCCTGCTCAAAAGTTGAAACATTGTTGCTGCAGTAGTATTCAAAATATATGACTACTCTGCACAAAAACCCTTAGTTATTCCCCCTTGAGCAGAAAATTGAATATAAACTTTTTGCTCTGACATTAAACCCTTCTCCAAATGACTCCAACCTTCATTACAGCTTCACCTTCCACTGCTCCTAACTTGTACCATCAGCTCCAGCCAGACAAGGCAACTCATTCTGCTCATTTCAATCTCCACACCTTTGTTCTTTCTCTTTCTTCTATCTAAAATGCCCTTCTGAAGGTTGCTTGAGCCCAGGAGTTTGAGACCAGCCTAAGCAACAGAGTGAAATCTCATCTCTACAACAACAACAACAACAACAACAAAAATTAGCGGGGCATGGTTGTACGTGCCTGTAGTCCCAGTGACTTGGAAGGCTGAGGCAGAAAGATTGCCTGAGCCCAGGAAATAAAGGCTGTGGTGAGCCGTGAGTGTGCCACTGCATTCTGGTCTAGGTGACAGAGTGAGGAGAGACCAACTCAAAAAATTAAAAATAAATAAATAAAATAAAGTACCCTTCTTACAACTAATTTGCCCTAGCATAATTCTTCTCATGTTTCAATGCCCATTGAATCATACACTCCTCCGTGCAATTTTTCTTTTATTTTTTTAATCCACGTATGTCCTTTGGTCCTTTATACTCCCTGGAGCTTTCCTTATATAAGAATCTATTATACTTATGGTTGAGACCACTAGTTGTTGCAAAATATTAGATCTCTTATTCCTTATAATAAAACTGTAACTTTATTTGTTTATTTTTTATTTCAATAGCTTTGGGAGGCACAAATGGTTTTGGTCTGGGCTTTAAGTGTACCCACCAATCCCATCTGTGCACATTGTACCTGACAGGTGATTTTTTGACTGTCCAGCCCTTCCACTTCCCCCTTCTGAGTCTCCAGTGTCCGTTATATCATTCTCTATGCCTTTGCAGATCCTTAGTCTAGCTTCCATTTATAAGTGAGAATATGCAGTGCTTGATTTTCTGTTTCTGAGTTAGTTTGCTTAGGATGATGCTCTCCAATTCCATCCAAGTTGCTGCAAAAGACATTATTTCATTATTTTTGATAGCTGAATGGTATTCCGTGGTGTATATATACCACGTTTTCATTATCCATTGATCGGTTGATGGGCACTTGGGTTGATTTCACATCTTTGCAATTGTGACTTAGGCTGTAATGAGCATGTGGGTGCAGGTGTCCTTTTTATATTTTGACTTCTGTTCCTTTGGGTAAATACCTAGTAGTGGAATTGCTGGATCAAATGGTAGATCTACCTTTATTTGTTTGAGAAATCTCCATACTGATTTCCATAGAGGTTGTACTAATTTACACTCCCACCAACAGTATCTATACAGTCCCTTTTCTCCACATCCATGCCAGCACCTGTTGTTTTTTGATTTTATAATAATGGCCATCCTGACTGGTGTAAGGTGGTATCTCACTGTGGTTTTAATTTGCATTTCCCTGATGATGAGTGATGTTGAGCATTTTTTTCATATGTTTGTTGGCCATTTGTATATCTTCCTTTGAGAAATGTTTGTTCATGTTGTTTGCCCACTTTTTAATGTGGTTATTTGCTTTTTTCTTGAAGACTTATTTGAGTTCTTTGTAGATTCTGGATAGTAATCCTTTGTCAGATATGTAGTTTGCAAATGTCTTCTCCCATTCTGTGGGTCGCCTATTTGCTCTGTTGATTGTTTCTTTTGTTGTGCAGAAGCTCTTTAGTTTAATTAAGTACCACTTGTTTATTTTTGTTTTTGTTGCATTTGCTTTTGGGGCTTTAGCCATACATTCTTTGCCTAAGCTGATGTCCAGACAAGTTTTTCCTAGTTTTTTTCTAGGATTTTTATGATTTCACGTATGACATTTAAGTCTTTAATCCATCTTGAATTAATTTTTGTATATGGAGAGAGACAGGGATTAAGTTTCATTTTTCTGCATGTAGCTATCTGATTTTCCCAACATCATTTGTTGGATAGGGTGTCCTTTCTCCAGTGTGTGTTTTTGTCTACTTTGTCAAAGATCAGTTAGTTGTAGGTATTTGGGTTTATTTCTGGATTCACTATTCTGTTCCACTGGTCCATGTGTCTGCTCTTGTACCAGTACCATGCTGTTTTAGTTACCATAGCCTTGAAGTATAATTTGAAGCCCGGTAATATGATGCCTCTAGCTTTGTTCTTTTTGCTTAGAATTGCTTTGGTTATTCTGGCTTTTCGGGGGGGGGGGGAATTCTATATAGACTTGCTAGGAATATGACCACCTTGAATAAAAACTGTATTTTCAAGCTCTCCTTGTTGATAAATTTGGCCCTGTGATTAAGTTCTGATGAATGGGCTATAAGTAAAAGTGGTGTATGCAGCTTCTGGGAAGTGTCCTTAAAGATAAAAGGGCACACCATTCTTCTTTTTTTCTTCATTCCTGCAGGCCATAATAGGAAAACAATGGCTGGAGATCTAAATGTCATCTCAGACTATAAGGTGTCCTTGATAATAGAAGCTACATGTGACAGAGCAAAAAGAGAGAAGAAACTTGGCCTCCAACTCCCAGGGTTTTGGTTACTACATCTATGCTGTTGACTTTCCATGTTGTCTAACTAGCCCCAACCCCTTCCCTGAGCTCTACTTTTTTTTTTTATTTCTTGCTCCCTGATTTACAACATCATCCACAGCTCCTGTCACCATGAAACACCATGCCCCATTCTTGGACTGATGGCTTTCCGAATTATTGGACATGAAAGAGATTCTGTTATTTGGGGATTTCTGCTGCTCATAACTGAGCCTATCCTGAATAATCCAGTATAGCTCAGCCTTTTCTGTCTTGTCATATAAATCAGGTCCTGCCTTAAACTCTGTTTGACTTTTAGGGGTATATTTTTCAATGGGTGATATAAGGGAAGAAGGGTCCAAGGTATTCTCTCACTAGCCTGACAGAGGGGATTTCTACTTGATGAACTTCTCTGAACGAAGATTGCTGATAAATATATGCTTGCGTGCATATGACTTCCAATTTCTAACACGAAAGGTCATTTCTGAGGTCCAAGAAGAGCAGTACTTCTGATCATAACTATGAAATATGTTAGAGGCGGTCATTTCATTTCACTCATTTTCATTCATGTATTAGTCCCAGGGAGAGGCACTAGAGGATAGTGAAAGACATGGACTCTGAGGACCTATTATTTTAATTCAAATTCCAGTTCTATTACTTCCTAGCTATGTGATCTTAGGCAAGCTGCTTAACCTCTCCATGCTTTCATTTCCGTGCCTCTCAAGCAGTGATAATAGTGCACACCTCATAGGATTGTTGTGAGGATTAAATAAATTAATACACATAGAACAATGACCTGCACATACAAATGCTTGTTATTACTAAATATTACTTTTTTTTTTTTTTGAGTTGAAGTCTCACTCTGTTGCCCAGACTGGAGTGCAGTGGCCGCTCCTGGCCACCGCAGCCTCGACCTGCTGGGCTCCGGCGATCCTTCCGCCTCAGCCTTCCGAGTAGCTGGAACCACAGGCGCGCGCTACCACACCCGGCTGATTTTTTGATTTATTGTAGAGATGAGGTCTCGCTTGCCCAGGCGGGTCTCGAACCCGCCGGCTCAGGCAATCCACTCACCTCAGCCTCCCAAAGGCGCAGGATTACAGGCTGAGCCACCGAGCCCAGCTGTAAATATTACTTTTATTAAGTTTATTACCTACTGGGAATAAAATGGTGAACAAAATAGACATTTCCTTTGTCCTCATGGATCTTATGATCTAGTGCAGAGGACGGACACTAAACCATACTTAAACAATTTTAAATTTAGAGTTGTTATTAGTGCTACAAAGGGGCTTATGAGTGTGCATAAAGGGGAAATCTATTATAGTCCAGGGAATCATGCAAGACTTTTATGCAGCAGTGACATTTAAGCAGTGGCACGGTATCAGGCATGGTGTCTCATGCCTGTAATCCCAGCACTTTGGGATGCCAAGGCAGGAGGATCACTTGAGGACAGGAGTTCAAGACCAACCAAGGCAACACAGCAAGAGTTTGTCTCTACAAAAATAAGAATAATTATTATAATTAGCCTGGCATGGTGGTGCACACTTGTAGTCTCAACTACTCAGGAGACTGAAGTGAGAGGATCCCTTGAGCCCAGGAGTGTGAGGCCGCAGTGAACTATAATTGTGCCATTGTACTCCAGCCAGGTGACAAAGCACGACCATGTCTAAAACAAACAAACAAACGAACAGTTGCGTGGAGATTGAGTAACATAGCCTGGGGAAGACAGCTAAGACAAAGAGGAGCAGGATGACAGAACCCAAGTGCTTTGGTGGTAGTCTCTGGGAGGGCTGAGGCGCTCAGCCTGCTACACAACATTCCTAGCCGGAATTGAGGCTGCCTACAGGCAGGTGCTCCACAATTGATAGACAATGGCCTTTGAGGGCCAGGAAAAAGAGATTACCAGGGACTTCACTTTTAGAAATAAATTATCTAATTTCTAAGAAATTGCAGGGCAGAGTGGCTGCTGGGGGCTACATTTTGTCAAGGCAGGTTAAGTCATCCATGAGGATGTTCTGTAAGGAAAAGTTAAGGCAGGGATCATACAAAACTAGCCATATTGCCTTTGCAGTGGAATTTTAAAAGAAAGTCCTTGGATACGTAAGAAATCATACTTGCTGTACATATGTGAAGGGTTGAGTCAAGAGACCTCAAATGCTCAAATGTATTCCTGGCATGTACAACCTTAAATTAGAGGGGCTAAATAAAGCTGTGGCCTGCCCTTTCTGAAAGTTTGCCAACCACTGATATAGATCATGTGGGATATGGGGCCTCATCTGGGCTGATCTTAGGATGGACGTTGGAACTTGCTTGCTTGCTGAAATCTCCAACATCAGCCCTAATTTTTAGCCATGTATCTTTTTCTGAAAGACATAAAGTACCTAGGGCCCTTGGGGAGCGTGGGCTTCGTCCTCAGCAGACTAAAGAGGGTTTTTCTTGGTCTAGAGAATGAATGATTGATTTTTGTTTTCAAACAGCCTGTTCCAAATTGTTCTTTCTCTCTTCACAGACCCATGATCTTCATGGGTTTTAGAGGTGCCCTTTGACTTTTGAGCAACATCTGAAGCGTTCTTTTAGTTTGGCATCAGTAAACACTTCAGACCTCCCAGGCGGCTCAGTCTTGCTCCACATCACCTTGTTTGGAAACATCACCATCTGGTGGACTTCCCTGTATCTGCTCTCAAAGACCTGGCTGTGTTTTGCCAATTGAGGGCATCCATGACTTGCAGAATATTTCAGCTGTATACTGACTTTGGGATTGGTGTTTGAGGAAGCTAGAGTTGAAGGGACAAATAAGAGAGAGTGTATTATGCTTCATGCTTCTAAGCTGAAATCTTGGTGCACAGTCAGTTGGATACATACAGTTTGGTTGGCTTTTCTCAGCAGCACAATGTGCACCCCCACAACCTTCTGCCTAAAGTTTCATTGTACGTCTGTGAACCTGGATTGCCTTTGCAGGGATCACAGGAGATCTTCAAAGGGTAGAAAGGAACTAATAAATGACTGTTCTTTCCTTCATAACTTTTGGTGAAATTCAATCCCTGGAATCTGACAGTAGGTAAGACTGCCTTCCTTCAAATGCAGGCCCTCTCTGGCATGGTCAATCTGAGGGTCCTCAGGTCAAATGACCCCGTGCGCAGCCTAGCTCAGTCATGTGCCTTGAATCCACACTGCCCTTGCTTTCTTTCGCAAAAGTTTAAGTGAAGTCTCTTAAACACTGCCTTTCATTAGTAGCAGTGTAGGGAGTAAAAACACAGACATATTCAGTCTTAAAAGAGAAGAGCTATCTGCTCAAATAAAAAAAGAGAATATGACTGGGCTTTGGAGTTAAGCAGACTTAACTCCAAAGAGATTCAAATCACAGCTTTTCCAAATACTGGCTGTATGGATAAAATACAGACACACCTCCACTCAAGCCCTGTTAATTTTGCTTTTGACATTTACTTTCCTTATCTATTGAATCAGATGATCATAGCACCTACTTTATGCAGTTGCCATGAAAATTAAATGGGAAAGCAATTTTACTGTAATTAGTCTTCACTTGGTAATATTAAAATCCAATATTTTAATTTATTTGGGGCTTTATTGCAATATTGGCAATAAAAGAGTTCAAGTCTCTTTCTTGCTATCTAAGCCCAAAGTCCTTACTTAGAACTGATTCATACTTAGAATGATATTCTCAAAAAATGATCTATTTATTGTCCAGCAAAAGAGGTCTCTAAAGATCCAAAGGATTATGTTTAAATTGTGGATCTGTTTTAGATCTACTCATATCATTTGTTGAGAATGGTCTTTCTAAAACTTCATTATTTTTTAGGCAGCAAGATTCTTTTTTCAAATGAATTATCACTTGGAACCCCAGTATATTAAATAAATAAAAGCAAAGATGCAGAGGTTGAAGCTGGGGCTGAAGGTGGCAGAAGAGAAGCAGGATTCTATTTGGTTTCTACTAGAATGTAAGCTTCAGAACAGCAGAGATTTTGCCTGTTTTGTTCACTGCTGCATCCCCAGTGTCTATAACATTGCCCACATTGACAGAATTCAGCAGATATTTTTGAACAAATGATGAATGACTAGCATATAAGGAAGACTGGCACATTGTAGGCACCCAAGGAAATCTTAGTGCCAGCTGGGCGTGGTGGCTCACACCTGCAATTCCAGCACATTCGGAGGGTGAGGTGAGAGGATTGCCTGAGTCCAGGTGTTCGAGATCAGCCTGGGTAACTTGGCGAGACCTCGTCTCTACAATAAATAAAAAAATTAGCTGAGCTTGCTGGTGCACCTGTGGTTCCAGCTACTTGGAAGTCTGAGGCAGAAAGATCACCTGAGCCCAGCAGGTTGAGGTTGCAGTGACTGTGAGTGTGCCACTGCACCCCAGCCTGGGCAACAGAGTGAGATTCCTATGAAAGAAAGAAAGAAAGAGAGAGAGAGAGAGAGAGAGAGAGAGAGAGAGAGAGAGAGAGGGAGGGAGGGAGGAAGGAAGGAAGGAAAGAAAAAATCTTAGTGCCTCTGACATACCTAAAACCCTACAGAAAGTTGAGTGACATGATGTTGCTGTGAGAATAAACACTTCAGCCTAGGAGAATTATGTCCTCCCATGTAACCCACCCATCTCGTCTTCCCTCTTCCACCTAAGATCCCCCTGAAGAGGGTCAGGTGTGCAATGGGGGACTGGCTGCACAAGGAGCAAAGAGACACCAGGAAGAGCAAGATTGACTTTGGTTCTATAGCTCCTTTCCCATCTTCTCAAACACCTCCAGGCAAATAACACAGCTTGCAAAAATCAGACAGCACCTGGTACAAAACAAATATGCACCACAATTAAGCAAACACCCTCCTCAATAATAGTGTGTCAGCAAGAACAGAAGCAACATATTTAGCTCTGTAGCCAACAAGTCAACTTGATAATTAAAGTTAACAGGCAGCTTGATGGAAAAGAACACATAAAAACTTTGAGGTCTACAGGCCCCAAATTCCAGGTTCGCCAGTTATTGGTTGGGTGACCTATTGGGTACGACCTCCCTAAGCCTCAGTTTCTCCATCTGCAAAACAATCAGCATTCATTATCCAATAAAAATAGTACCATATTATAGGTTTGTGTGGAAATTAAATGAACTAATTAATTGATTAGACTGATTAGCAAAATACCTAGCACATAGTGAACACTCAACAAAAGCTTATATTCTTTATCATCTTTCTCCAGATGTCCCAGACAACCATTTACAGATAAACTATTCCATATAGAAGTCCAAAAGCGAAGGTCAAGGATGACTACTACAGAAATTTAGAGACTTGAGTTCAGGGACAAATGTAAGATTTAATGGAGACATGTTTTAAGTAACGAAATTCTGATGCACACGCAGGGAATCAGGATTGCTGAGTTTCCTAAGAGGTAGGTAAAAAGTGAGAGTCAATATAATTTAGTGGTTAAGAGCTGGGCTCTTGAGTCATGCATATGTGACCTGAGTTAAAATCCTAGCCCTGCCAGTTGCTCATAATTATTATTATTATTATTTTGGACCTCCATTTCCTTGCCTGTAAAAGGGAAATGGTAATAAGAATTTCTACATCAGGATGCTGTTGTGAAGACTAAATGTAATAACATATTAAAAGCTCCTGAATATGGTAGGGGTTCAATATATAGTAGTTATGATTATTGGCATCCCTGAGATTAACATGTCTGGCAAGAAAGAATGGGTTAGGAAAAGTGGCAGTTTCTTCAATTTTAAACAGAGGTAGAGACTCGCTTCTAGAGAGGTGGTTTGACATGAATTGTGAAAATCAGTCCTATGTTGAATTCATCCTTGAAGAGGGAAACAGAAAAGATGGTCACGGGAGGGCCCATGACCTAGCAAGTGTTGCCACTTCCACTTTCTAGAGTTACCTGGATAACAACCTGTGAGATAAGCAATCAAGGCATCATAGGCTGAATTCTCCACAAGCAGACCCTAAGATGAAGATGTGCGTACGCATGGTTTATTAAGCAATTGCTCCTGGGAGGACTAGGTAAGGAAGTGGGGAAAGTAAGACACAGAAGGGAAAGAAACAAACAAACAAAAAACAAAAGGAAGGAAGGAAGGAAGGAAGAAAAGAAGGAAGGAAGGTGTAATTTCAGGCCAGGACCCAGCTTTACCTTTATCCTATAGGGTAGCTCTAGTATGTAAATTACACATTAGAGCTGGACTTGTATACTCCTGAGCCTCTCAGTCATTGGCTAAGGGCTGTCCTGCACAAATATAGACTCATGGGTTCTTCTGGTTTCCTGCGCTTTTAGAAAATGCAGCTCCAATCACTTAAGTGCAGTCCTCTTAAACGAGTTGCAAGTGTCAGTTAGCAAAAGCAAAAACCATCGGAAGGCAGTTAGGGAGTTTCTTACAAAACTAAACACACTTTTACCATTTGATCTAGCAATTACACTCTGGTATTTACCTACCCAAAGGAGTTCAAAATTTTTGTCCATATAAAAACCTACACATAAACGTTTGCATCAGCTTAATTCATAATTGCCAAAACTTGAAAGCAACCCAGATGTCCTTTCAGTAGATAAATGAATAAATAAACTCTGGTATATTCAGGGAATGGAATATCATTCAGTGTTAAAAAATGAACTATCAAGCCATGAAAAGACATGAAAGAAGCTTAAATACATATTGCTAAGTAAAAGAAGCCAATCTGAAAAGTCTACATACTATATGGCTCCAATTATATGACATTCTAGAAAAGGCAAAACTATGGAGACAGTAAAAAGTTCAGTGGCTCCCAGGGATCGGTGGGGGATGAATAGGAGGAAAAGATCATTTTGTATGATGCTATAATGATGGAAGGTGCCATTATCCATTTGTTCAAACCCATAGAATGTACAATACCAAGAATGAGCCCTAATGTAAACTATGGACTTTGGGTAATTATAATGTAGGCTAATCACTTGTAACAAAGGTACCACTGTGGTGGAGGATGTTGATAAGGAGGTAGGCTATGCATGTGTAGGGTAAGGAGTATATGGGAAATATACTTTCTCTCAATTTTGCTGTAAAACTAAAAACTAAAACAGTTCTTAAAAAATAGAATTTGTGGCCAGGCATGATGGCTAAGCCTGTAATCCCAGTGCTTTGGGAGGCCAAGACGAGAGGACTGCCTGAGCCTAGGGGTTTGAGACCAGCCTGGACAACTTGGTGAGACCTCATCTCTACAATAAATCACACACACACACACACACACACACACACACACACATACACACAAAACACCTAGCCGGGTGTGGTGGCATGCATCTGTAGTTTCTGCTACTTGGAAGGCTGAAGTAGAAGGATCGCCTAAGCCCAGCAGGTCGAGGCTGCAGTGGCTGTAAGCGTGCCACTGCCCTCTAGCCTGGGCGACAAGAGTGAGACTCCAACTCAAAAAAAATAGACTTTTTTAAAAAAGCAAAACACACAGAAGCTGGGACAATGGATACAAAAGGTAGTACTAAGAATCTGAGGAGAGCTGGGCAGAGCACTGACAATGTTTGCTGCCTATGGCTCATTATCTATAAGTGTATTTTATAGGTATGGGAACAGGTTTATAGAGCAATTTATCAAAAGCTACCCAATTGGCAATTAATAGTTTCAGGATTAGAACCAAGGACTGTGGTTATTAATTTTTTGCCTCTAATATCTAATGTTCCCTAGCCCCTACCAAATGGGATCCAGTTAAATATTTGGGATAGACGTGGAAGAAGTCAAGTTAATCAGTACATCCCCTGCCTCTGACTTCAGTGATTGGTTCACAGGTGAACACATGGCCCAATTCAGACCAATAAGGGCTAAAGGCACAAAACATTTGTTTAAAATATTGAAGGAGGTTGGGTGTGGTGGCTCAGCCTGTAATCCCAGCACTTTGGGAGGTTGAGGTGAGAGAATTGCCTGAGCCTGGGGGTTCAAGACCAGCCCGGGCAACTTGGTGAGAGCTCATCTCTACAATAATTCACAAAAACTAGCTGGGCATGGTGACATGCCTCTGTAGTTCCAGCTACTTGGAAGGCTGAGGTGGAAGGATCCCCTAAACCCAGCAGGTCGAGACTGCAGTGGCTGTGAGCATGCCACTGCACTCCAGCCTGGGCAACAGAGTGAGACTCTTGTCAAAAAATAAAAAAATAAACAGATAAATGAATAAACAAACTATGGTATGTCCATACAAGAGAATACTACTCAACAATGAAAAAGAATCAACTACCAATATAAGCAACAGTATGGAAGAATTTAAAAAATATTAGCCTGAGTAAAATAAGCTAACACAAGAGTACACACTGTCTGATTCCATTTACAAGAAAATTTATACAACATTAATGTAATCTTTAGTAACAGAAAACAAAATATTGATTGTCTGAGGCAAGGAGTAGAAAATACTGACCACAAAGAGGGACAAGAAAATGTTTAGAGGTGATAAAAATATTCTATATATTGACTGTGTTGGTGGCTTCTATTTCCCAAAACTCATCAAACTGCACTTTTAGAATCTGTGCATTTTTTCACATGTATATTTTACCTCAATAAGGTTGATTTAAAAAAAATACTGAAGGGAGTCAAATGTTTAAATTGTTCCACACCCTTGTTAGCATTCTACTCTCATCTCACTTATTTGCCTCTATTCAAAAGCAGTAGTCAAGAGATTTTGAAAATTAACCAAAATTACATAATTATGGAAAACAGTTAAAAGAGAAGAGAATCATTTTCTAGCCAAACTAATTGTAGACAATGTACTAGCCCAAGAATCAAGAAATGTGATGAATTAGGGTGCCTTCGTTTTCAAGCAGTAGAAAGCCCAACACAAACTGCCTTAAGCAACAAAGGGAATTTATTAGCCCCCTTATTAGGAAAAGTCCAGAGATATATGGATGTTAAATAACATTTGACCAAGTGTTTCAGGCAGCAAAGATCTATTTTCTCTCTTTGCATATTATGTGTCTTTTTCCATGATATTAGTGCCATTTTAGCAGACTCTCCTATTATATTCTTAAGGTGGCTGCCAGCAGTTCCTGGGCCTACAGACTTTGTCATTCATATACAACAGGGAAGAGGCCACCACAGCCTCAACCTGCTGGACTCAGGTGATCCTTCCACCTCAGCCTTCCAAGTAGCTGGAACTATAGGCATGAGCCATCACGCCCAGCTAATTTTTTTATTTATTGTAGAAACGAGGTCTCACCATGTTGCCCAGGCTGGTCTTGAACTCACGGACTCAGGCAATCCTCTCACCTCTGTCTCCCAAAGGGCTGGGATTATTGGCTATTCATCTGTTAATGAACGTTTGTGGTTTTTTTTCCCCATCTGGAGCTATTTTAAATAAAGGTATCATGTACATCTATGCACAATCTCTGTGTGGAAATTATTTCTCTTGTGCAAATACCTAGAATAGGAACTCATGGTTTATGTAAGTATATGCTTAATTTTATGAAAGCTGTGGAAGTTTTTAAAGTAGTTGTATCATCTTATTCCGATATATGGGAAATGTGTGAAACTTTTAGCTGTTCCGTATTCTTGACAGCACTTGGTAGGGCCATTGTTTGTAATTTTACCAATTTTAATGGATATGAAAAACTTATACAGGGACCCATTAATGTCTCTCCATGTTGCCACAGCCCCTAGAGAAGGGCATGGCGGGAATTCAGGTGCTCCTGCACATTCCCGAGAATCTCCTTGTATTCCATGCACTCTCGACAAGTAGCGTCAGGGAATCCTTGACTTCCCTGCAGACTATGCCCAAGATGTAAATCCCTATTTACTCCCTTTCTTTGAACTATGTAATATCAGTGTAATCGTAAGTCTTGCGATTTGCATCACTTTTCCAATGCATGATGTCTTAGGTCTTGTAAACTTCCTTTGCTCTAAATATCACTATCTAAATGTAAAATGCAGCTGTAACTTAAGTTCTGTACAATACTTTGCTGGTCATGTGGCTAATGTGTAGGTACTGATAATTATGGACTATAAAAGTGAACTGTAAGAGCATGGAGGGTGAACAGAACCATTTTAGAAAGACCTTGAGTCCAGCTCTGCTCCCTGGATTCGAATTCAGAAATAAACTTCTTTCTACCAGTTCCCTGCCCCTTTGATTTATTGGTAACAAGGGGTGCAGCCAAGCGTCACTCGGACCATAACAATACCATATCATGGTGGTTTTCATTTGCATTGTCCTAATGACTAGATGATGTTGAACACCTTTGAATATACTTATAGTTATCTGTGTATTTATTATAAATTATATGTTCAAATTTTTGCCTACGTTTGTTGGATTGTCTTCTTGTTATTCCATTGTAAGAATTCTTTACATATTCTGGATTATAGATATCAAGACAATATAGCATATATAGGCAGATACAGTATTGCAAACACTTTCTCCCCCATCAAATGGTTGCCTTTTCTTTGTAAGTGGCATCTTTTGAATTGAAAATCTTTCAATTTTTGTTAAATTTGTCTTAACTTTCCTTTAATAATTCATGCTTTTAGAGACCTGCCTAAAATATTTTGACTATCCAAAAGTCAGGAAGATTTTCCTTATGGTATTAGTGTTTATTAATTTTTACATATGGTGTGAGGTAAAGTTCAAAATTCTTTTGTTTTCCATATGAATATTCAGTTATTTCCACACTATTTGTTGAAAAGATTGTCATTTTCCCAGTGAATTATTTTGGTACCTGGTCAAAAAAAAAAATCTACTGACTACACATGTAAGGGTATATTTTTTAATTCTTCATTCTAGCCCTTTAATCTATGCTTATCTGTATGTGAATGCTGTACTATGTCATCTTAATTACTATAGCTTTACAATAAGTTTGAAATCAGGTAATATAAGTCCTGAAAATTTGTTCTTTTTAAAATATGTTTTGGCTATTCTAGGTCCTTTGGATTTCCATAAAAATGTTAGGGTCAAGTTGTCAATTTTTAAAAAAAGTTCTGCTGGGATTGCATTGAGCCTTGATACTGATCCATAGATTAATTTTATAGAGAATTGCTATCTGACAATATTGCCTTCCAATCCATGAACATAGACGGTCTCTCCATTTATTTATATCTTATTTAAATTCTTTTTGTAATATCCTATAGTTCTTACTGTCGAAATCAAGCACTTCTTTTGTTAAATTTATTCCTAAGCATTGATGCTATTTTTAATGAAATTGTTTTCTTAATTTCACTTTCAGGTTTTCCACTGTTAGTATATAGAAAGCAAATTTATTTTTGTATAATGTTCTTGTATCCTGCAAACTTTCTAAACTTATTAGGTCTAGTAGTTTTATTGTGAATGCCTAAGGATTTTCTACATAGATAATTATGTAATCTATGCATAAAGATATTTTACTTCTTTCTTCCCAATCTGGATTCCTTTCATTAATTTTATTTATTTATATATTCTTTTTTGTCTTATTACACTGGCTAGAACCTCAGGGAGAGTGTTAAATAGACATTCGACATTGAATGAAAGTAGACTTTCTTGCCTTTTTTTTACCTTAAGGGGAAAAGCATTCACTATTTCATAATTATGAATGTCATTATTTGTAGGTATTTTATAAATATATTTTATCATGTTAAGTAACCTTTGTGTTGTTAGTATTTTGAAGTTTTGATAATGAATGGGTGTTGGATTTTTCTGCATCTATTAGGATAATTGTGTGGTTTATTGGTCTTTTATTCTATTCTTATGTTAGATGAATTTTACATTGCTACTGTAACAATTAACTATTTACTTAGTGGCCTGAAACAGCACAAATTTATTATCTTATGGTTCTGTACATTGGAAGTCCAACACAGGCCTTATTGGACTAAAACTGATAACGTTAGCAAAGCTGCATTCCTTTCTCAAGGCTATATGAGAGAATACATTTCCTTGCCTTTTATACCTTTTAGAGGCTGTCTGCATTCCTTGGTTCATGACTGCCTTTCTCCATTTTGTAAAGCCAGCAAAGGCAGGTCCAGTCCTTCTTACATGGCATCATTCTGACTCCTTTCTCTTTTGTCTCTTTCTTCCATTTTTAAGGAAACTTGTGATTATACTGGGCCTACCTGAGTAATTCAGCATAATCTCTCTATCTTATGATCAACTGATTAGCAACCTTAACTCCATATGCAATCTTAATTTTCCTTTGACATAGTCACAGGTTCTGGGAATCAGGATATGGATATTTTGGGGGAACCATTATTCTGCCTACCACAGTATGCCCTCTGACTTCCAAAAGTGAAGTTTTGTCTCACACGAACTTTTCTTTACCCCATCCCCAAATCCCCAAATGTTTCATCTCACTATACCATTAACTCAAGGTAAAAAAAAAAATCTAAATTATATCAGCTGAATAATCTTAAATCTCATCACTTAAACTATACAAATCAAGTACGGATGAGGCTCTGAGTACAACCCATCCTAGGCACAAATTCTCTTTAATCTGTGAACCTATGAAACACTGGTTCTTAAAATATGATGATGGCATGGAATAATACTTATACACATTTCTGTTCAAAAAGGGAAAAAAATTGAAGCTAAAAATAGAAGTCACTGGTCCCAAACAATTTCAAAATTAATGAAGGCAAACCTGATTTGTTTTCAAGATCTGGAAATAATTCTCTATAGCTAGTGGTTTCACCTTGTGGGCTAACAATTCTGCCCTTTGGGTTCATGCTTCCACCCTCTGACTCATTCTTTCATTTTCATGAAAGGCAGCACATGTTTACATGCTGTTGCTTTTGTTAGCTTGTTTCCTGCATGTAGAATTTTGGGGCTCTGACAAACTTTTTTCATTTTATATTTTCTGTCCTTTTTAGCATAAGCTAATGTATTGTCAGTATTTTTAAGTTTTTAATGTTTTTGGTTGCATGAAATTTTCAAAAACCTTGGGTGTCTCTCATGTTTGTCACTGGATTTACTCCATTAAGTGAGAAGCTTCTTCACAGATATTTTTACTAAATAATCTTATCTCTATTTTTGGCTTCTGCATAAATAGGTGAGGGGATTTATGAGTCACATTCTAATCTCTTCAAAGAGCCTTCCATGTGACTGAATACCCTGACCTTTTAATCTTTTTGTGGTGTTAGCAAAAAAAATTGTCCAGCACAGCCTCAGTTTTTGTGCTAGAGCATACCTTCCTGTAAGCAAATCTCTTAATTTTAGTTTCATTTGCAATCTGGATAGGCTGAGATTTTCCCAAATCATGTTCTGGTTCCAACTTGTTTAATAATTTTTTCTTAATTTATCTTTTTTCTCTCACATTTTACTATAAGCAGCAAAAGGAAACCAGGCTGCATCTTCAACACTGAGTTTGATAACCTAAATTCAATGTCCAATTTCACCATCTATACATTATTCTTCTCACATAACTACTGAACAAATTCTACATTTTCTGTCACTGTGTGACAAGATCCCCTTTTTTTAATTTCCAATAACATGTTCTTAATTATCTTTAATTTTAGAATCCGCACCAGCAGAACCTTTGACATCCCTCTTTCTAAAACAAAGTTCGTCCACAATGATTTAGATAGTTAATAAGGTGATATGTGTTCACTTTACCATGCTGCTTACTTTCTTCTGAACCTTCACTGGCAGAATCTTTAACATCATATTCTATTAACTGTATGTTCAAGGCAATCTAGGTTTTTAAAAATCAAGCTTCTCATTCTTCCTGCCTTTTTCCACTGTTCAATTCCAAAACTACTTCCACATTGTAAAGTACTTGTTACAATAACTCCAATTCCAAATATCAAAATCTGTAATAGTTTTCTATTGCTCCTGTAACAACTCACCACAAACTTAGTGGCTTGAAACTGCACAAACATATTATCTTTTAGTGTTGTATATCAGAAGCTTAACAAGGGTTTCACAAGGTTAGAATCAAGATGTGAACAGAGTTGTGTTTCTTTCTGTAAGTTTTATGGAAGAATCCACTTCACTGACTTTTAGACTTTCTAGAGGCCACTCACGTTTCTTAGTTTTTGATCCCTTTCTCCATCTTCAAAGTCATCAATGACAGGTCCAGTCCTTCTCATATGGCATTATTCTACTTTCTTATGATTACATTGGATCTACCTGAATAATCCAGCATAATATCCCTATTATCTGGTTGGAAAATTAGCAAACTTAATTCCATCTGCAACCTTAATTTGCCTTTGGTATATAAGATAACATATTCACAGGTTCTGTCCACATTAACATGGACATCTCTGAGAATCCATTATTCTGCCTATAACCTGTATTATGTTAATTGATTTCTGGATGTTAAGCTAACCTTGCATTCCTAGGATAAATACAAGTTGATCATGGTGTCTAATCTGCTTTTTATATTGCTGAATTCATTGGATGCGCCATTCAATAAATGGCAATTAGGGCAAGTTAGTTAATAGTTATTTAGAAGTCTGTGTATCTTTGCTTGTTTTCTCTAAGTTATTGAGAATGAAGCAGTAAAATAGCAATGTACTATTGCTGATTATTCTTCCTTTCAAGTCTGTCAGGCATTGCTTCATGTATTTTGAGGCCCTGTTGTTGAGTGCATATATGTTTATAACTTATATCCTCCTGATGGATTGACCTTTTTATCATATAAGTGGCCTCTTTTTGTTTCCAGTAACATTTCTTGTCTTAATGTATTTATAATAATGTTAAAATTGCCAATATAATTATTTTCTGGTTTCTACTTATGTGGGCTGTCTTCTTGCATCATTTTACAAACTTTCAATCCATGTATGTATTTGACTCTAAGGTGTGTCTCTTGCAGGCAGGATGTAGTTGGGGCTTACTTTTGTTTATCTTGTTCAATTATTTTTGCTTTTTGAGTGGGATGTTTCTTTCATGCACATTTAATACACTTATTGATATTGTTGAATATATGTCTGCCATTTTGGCATGTTTTTGTCTCATTTTACTTATGCATATGTTGCTCCTTATTTATCTTCTTTGGGTTATAAATAAAAAACTTTATTCAAATATATCTCCTTTCCTCCCTCCTTTTTGCTACTACTGTCATATATTATAGTTATATCTGTTGTAAACCCAATGATATGGTCTTATATTTATTGGTTTATACAACCACATGTCTTTTTAAAAAGAGATTGAAAAGAAACATATTTATAAAAATTTTGTATTTACCAATATATTTACCATTTCCAGAACTCTATTTCTTCCTGGAAATTTAAACCATCATTGGTTGTCACTTTTTTCAGCCTAAAGACTTCCTTTAGAATTTCTTTTTAGGCAGGCTAGTGACCAACAAATTCTCCCAGTCTTTGTTTATTTGGGAATGTGTTTATTCCACTTTTCTTTTCTAAAGATAGTTTTCCTGGATATAGAATAATTGATTAATAGATACTCTCTCCCCTGCACCCACCCATTTAAAATACGTTATTCCATTGCGTCTTAGACACTATCATTTCTTGTAGTGAAATCAACCACTAATCATATTGTTGTTCCTATGCACTTGATGTTTTTTTCTTGCTACTTTTATTTAAAATTTTATCTTTTTATGTTTTGGGATAGTTTTCTTGGGATATTTTTAGGTGTTGATATTTTTGTGTTTATCTTGCTGGAGGTTGGGAGTCACTGAGTTTCTTGAATGTGTAGGTTAATTTTAAAAATCAAATTTGGATGTTTCCAGCCATTATTTTTTCTGTTCCTTTCTCTCTCTCCCCTTCTATAAAACTTCAATTATGCATATGTTAGTAGACTTGATGGTGTTCCACAAGTCTGGAAGGCTCTGTTCATTTTTCTTCATTTTTTTCTTTCTGTTTTTCAGACTGGATCTTCTCTATAGTTCTCTTTGAATTCACCGAGTCTTTCCTAAGCCAGCTCAAATCTACCATTGAGCCTGTAAAGTGAATTTTTAATTTCAGTTGTTTTGCTTTTCATCTCCCAAATATGCACATGGGCTATTTTTTAAAATATAAATTATATGTTTTTACTGAGATTCTCTATTCTGTGTCATTGTCATCATTCTTTCCTTAAAGTTTTTAAATATAAATTATTCACTTTAGTTCTTTAAACATATTTATAATGACTGATTTTAAGTTTTCTCTGCTAAATTCAACATCTGGAAACACTCACAATAGTTGCTATTAATTGATTCTTCCACCAGGTGCAGTGACTCACACCTATAATCCCAGCACTTTAGGAGGCTGAGGTGAGAGGATTGCCTGAGCCCACAGGTTCGACACTAGCTGGGTGACTTGGTGAGACCTCATCTCTACAATAACTCAAAAAATTAGCCGGGCATGGTGGCGCATGCCTGTAGTTCCAGCTACTTGGAAGGCTGAGGCAGAAGGATCACCTGAGCCCAGCAGGTCGAGGCTGTGGTGGCCGTGAGCATGCCACTGCACTCCAGCCTGGGTGACAGAATGAGACTCCAACTCAGAAAAAATTTTGATTCTTCCCTGAGTATGGGTCATACTTCTTTCTATACACATCTCATAATTTTGTTGTTGAATACTAAACATTTTAGATAATATAGTATAGCACTTCTGAATTCTGATTCCTTTTCCACCCCAGAATTATTGTTATTCTGTTTGGTTTTCTTGTTGAAAGGAGGTACCTATAGAAACCTAGAAGAAACTTAGCTTATTCTTAGTTTAGTCTTTTTGCCTCAGCATAATCATTAGGAAGCATTCAGACATTCTACTGCAGGCCAAATGGCAGTTTATCCCACCCCCTTGGCAAATCTCCCTCAGATGGAAGACCAGGACAGCCCAACCTTTCTTCATGGTCTAACATAATAATCTCTACTCAACTTTTAGGTTTCTTGTCAAGGCAGAAGGTTAAAGATCACCCTTTGGCTGACCAAAGCCATAAAAATGATAATACGACTACCTTTGGTCAAGGAGTTTGTGGATTGCAAATGTCTAACAAGTCTCTTGTAGGAAAAACCCCTCCAGCCCCAGGTTAACCTAATCAGCCCTTTGTGACCTGTGTGACACAGACAGATCCCACCATGGCAGCAATCATGTGACTAACCCACCGTCTGCCTGCTGTCCGTCACCTGATATCAGGACCTGTGCTTACCTGCCCCTTCATGATGATGTGGAGCAGACCACCACCCAATCACCTTAATGATCTTCCCCCATCAAGGGGAATAGTTAAAAGGACTCAACCACAAGCAGCCATTTGTCATTGCCTTGCTAGACTCTGGTGTGGCCATGTGCTCTTTGAGCTATGGCTGTTGCCATGTTGCCTGGCTTTGGTCCCCTCCCCCACCTTGGGGAGGTAAATCTTTTTCTCTCTAATTTACTTTAAATAAATCATATTTTCTAATCTAACTTCTGTGCAATTCTTTGCATCTTTCATGCGGCATCAGATCGCACCCCAGACACCCATACCT
Organism: Tarsius wallacei; assembly: GCA_963574415.1. Lineage (NCBI taxonomy): Eukaryota > Metazoa > Chordata > Mammalia > Primates > Tarsiidae > Tarsius > Tarsius wallacei. Next base: position 3,831 of record CAUYQG010274876.1, on the reverse strand, counting down.
CCAGCAGCCCTAACCTAACATTCTAGAGGCCACACTGGGAGAGTGTGACCCTAACATTTTCGGAGGTCCCACCAAGATATGCCACTCTCTCACTCCCTCTCATTCTCCTTTTTCATTGAAACCTACTGCTCTCTCTCTCTCTCCTCTCCAAAAGCCCTTAAATATACCCATTTTGTGACCTTTCGAGGCCACACTTGCCCCCGAGTGTCAGCCCCCTTTCCAATCTGTGAAAGGTAAACATTAGTTCTTTCTACTTTCTTACTTGGTTGCAATCTTGCATTATTACTACTGCCCTAGCGCTGGCTCCTGCCCACCTTGCCCCAGCTGACCCTTTCACTTGTTTTGCTTCTTTGTTTCATTGCTAGTAACTTGAACGGATTAAATATTTATGATCTGTGACCCCAACAATGTACAGTCACTGATGTTGTTACGTAGTTTTTGCCCCTTGTTTTTGTTTTAAAACCTGGTTTCTTAGGGGTCGTCACTGGGCCTTCATAGCTTCTGATCGGCCAAATATTGGTCAGATGTTGCGGTTAAGCGTCTTATGTCAGAAAGACTTCTTCTCTCTCCTGGTGGATCTGTGTGTAGGCCAGGGAGCACATTTAAACTTCAGACTGTTTTCAAGTCTTCCAAAGCTTTTTGCTAGGCTTTCATGACTCCTCTGGAGGTGGGTCCCATCTCCATCAGCCAGGAATGTGTGGGTGGCTTAAGCCTGCTCCAATCTCCACTGCACATATGCACATCTTTCTATTTAACCCAGGATATGTGAAAAACATATCAGCACCCTATGTCTATGTCAATTCCCCAAATACCTTGTCACATTCCTGGCTAATACACTGGTCTCGCTTATTCAAAACAGGCACACAGCCTCAGGCTAATGGAGCCACTGGTTCTTCCTGTTCATTTGCCATATTCACTGAGAATGTTGCTATTCAAGGGAGCCCTTCCCACTGAGGCATCAAAACTGCTGGTTTGTACAACCTTTCTTACCCTGGGTTTATTACCCCATTTACATAGCTGGGAGATGGTGGGTAGACCTATCCCCATGCAAGAACACCAGATACATGCTGGTCTTATACAGAGTTCAGTAGTTTTCATGAATAACCATTTCTCAGTTTGTTTTTGTTTGTGCCTTTCTTTGAATTCCAGTGTTGAAATTTTTTTCTTTTTTTTTACTATCTTGTATAGCTTTATAGTTACTTTTTTGAGGAGAGGATTTCTCAACCTCCTGTCATGCCAGAACTCCCATCCTATAGTTAATATTTTTATAATGACTTTTATCCTTTGGGCTTGCTAAACTTTATTACCTTTCATATTTTTTTGTATATTTCTTAGCATTCTTATGCACACAATGAGGCCATTGGCAAATTAAGTTATTTTACTTCCTCCTTTCCAATCTGTATGTTTTTATTTCTTTTTCTTTTCTTCTTGCACAAGCTAGGGCCTCCTGTACAAGTTGAGTAGGAGGGGTGAGGTCAGACAACATTTATTTTTTCTGGTCTTAAGGAAAAAGAATTGATATTTTAACATTAAATATTATGCTATCTTTAGATGTTTCATACACCATCAATTTTAAAAATAAAAACACACATAATTCTCAGATAAATGAGAAAAGATGATAAATTAGAAGAAAATAGAAATCTCTGGAATAAAGGTAAGTGGTTGATACTTTAGTAACCAGATCTACTAACTAGCTAAGTGGCCTTGAGCAAGTTCTCTTCCCCTCGGGTTCTTCATCTCTAAAATGAAGAAAATTGAACTGACCACATGTGATCAGTGGTTTTCAAACTTTAAAGATAATTTCCTTTCTTAAAAATATATTCCATAAAATTCAACATTTAAAAAGAATAAAATCTGATCTGGTCCAGTAGAAGTAGGGGTGGTGGTACTGGAGTCCATGTCACTCATTCTGTATGCCTGTCTTTTTACTCCAGGAGGTACTGCCAGAGAAGCAGTAGAGTTCCATGAGCGGAATGGATCTTGAAAGGATATACATATCATTATTAGCATGACTTGGAGAGGTATAAGGAACACAGGGGACTGGCATTCATAATAACATAGCATATATTACATGTAATACATGTATATACATATAAAATGGTCACCACTGTTGATAAAATATTGCATATATATATAATAGCTACCAAAAGTTACATGCATATAATGGTATATATGTAATAGTTACACATACAGACAGACATCACTGAACTATGGGGATTTATTCTGAGAAATGCACCATTAGGCAATATCGTCATTGTGCCAACGTCATGATATGTACTTACACAAACCTAGTTGGCATAGTCTACTATACACCTCAGGTATATAGTATAGCCTATTCTCTTAGGCTACAAATTGGTATAATATCTTACTGTACTGAGTAATGTAGGCAATTGTAACACAATGGTAAGTATTTATCTATCTGAACATATCTAAACACAAAAAAGTAAAATAAAAATACAGTGTTATAATCTTTTGAGGCAGGGGCCCTTCTAAAACAAAGAGATAAGAGTCTTCCCAGAATAGAAAAAGGATGTGTTAGAGAGAAAGTGACATGGCGTAGTCAATGTCTAAGTGTGCATGAGTAACCTAGCTACAACCCTGTGCCAGAAAATACCCACCCAAAAATGCAGGTTGCCATATAAGAGAGACAAAGGGGCCAAAATTTAATAAAAGGCAATGCCTTGCTGCATTCGGGGCTCAGCTTTTGGATGTGAATCTGCTGGGCCAGTGCTAGCACAAAAAAACACTGCTTCCTGGCAAAAAAGCCTCAGTGTCTCGTCTCTCTCTGTAAAGGATTCTGCCACATTATGGGATCACTGTTGTATATGTGGTTTGTCCTTGACTGAAACATCATTTTGCAGTGCATGACCGTGTATAATATACATGTTTGTATGTATATATATATATATATATATATATAGTATATGTGTATATATAGTGTGTTACCAAAATATATATTGAGTATTACATATATATATGTATATATATTCATATATATATGACGTGTGTGCAACCAAGATGTATAATAGTGGCTATCTCAGGTTGGTTGAATTAATTTCAGATGACTCTAATTCCTTCTTTATGTTTTGGGGTTGTTAAACTTTTTAAAAATGGATATTTTAAAAAATAATCAGAAAAAAAGCTAGCCCTCTGCACAGCTGAAAATCTACATAAAGATTTTGACTCCCCCCAGACTTAACACTAATAACCTACTGTTGACCAGAAGACTTATTGATAACATAAACCATTGATCAACACGTTTTACATGTTATGTGTATTATATACTGTTTCCTTACAGTAAAGTGAGCTACGTAGAGAAAAGAAAACGTTATTAATAAAATCATAAAAGGCCATGCTCAGTGGTTCAGCCTGTAATCCCAGCACTTTGGGAGGCTGAGGCAAATGGATTGCCTGAGCCCGTGGTTTCAAGATCAGCCCGGGCAACTTAGCGAGACCTCATCCCTATGATAAATGAAAAAAAGTAGCTGGGCGTGGTAGCACACACCTGTAGTTCTGAATACTTGGAAGGCCGAGGCGGAAGGATCGCCGGAGCCCACAGGTCAACGTTGGGATGGTTGTGAACATGCCACTGCACTCCAGTCTGGGAGACGGAGTGAAACTCCAACTAAAAAAAAAAAATCATACAAAAGAGAAAATATATTTATTTATTATTTATTAAGTGAAAGTGGATCATCATAAGGACATTTATCACCTTCATGTTGAGTAGGTGCAGGAGGAGGAGGAGGAGGAGGAAGAGGAGTTGGCCTTGCTATCTCAGGAGTGGCAGAGGAAGAAAAAATTTTTTTTGAATCAGAGTCTCACTCTATCATC
>CAUYQG010274868.1:0-27186 GCA_963574415.1 Tarsius wallacei | reverse complement strand
GCTAATTTTTTGATTTATTGTAGAGATGAGGTCTCACCAAGTTGCCCAGGCGGGTCTCGAACCCGCGGGCTCAGGCAATCCACTCACCTCAGCCTCCCAAGGCGCGGGATTACAGGCTGAGCCACCGAGCCCGGCTCACTTCCTTTCCTTTAAAACCTGCTCTTTTCTGCAGGTGTGGGGTCTTAAGTCCCACTTGTCAGTCAAACTCATTGTAGCATTTAGATGCAATCACAAGCAATCCTCCTTTCTTGGTTCTCAGAAGTTTCCTTGACAAAAACCACCATCACATGCTTTCTTTCTGACCCAAAACTCTCAATTCATTCTATGTAACGTAATGAAAACATGTGATGGTGGTTTTTGTCAGACCAGTTTGGGCAGCATGGTGAAACCTCATCTCTACAATAAAATCAAAAAAATTGGCCTGGCTAGGTAGTGCACACCTGTAGTTCCAGCTACTTGGAAGGCTGAGGTGGAAGGATCACCAGAGCCCAGCAGATCAACACTGGGGTGACCGTGAGCATGCCACTATACTCCAGCTTGGGCGATGGAGTGAGACTCCAATTCAAAAAAAAAATTAAACAACTCTAATATGTATCCTGTCAAAAACTCATTGCCAGCTGAGCTTGGTGGCTCAGCCTGTAATCCCAGCACTTTGAGAGGCCGAGGAGAGTGATTGCCTGAGCCCGCGGGTTTGAGACCAGGCAACATGGCGAGACCTCATTTTCACAATAAATCAAAAATTAGCCGAGCACGGAGGTGTGCACCTGTAGCTCCAGCTACTTAGAAGGCTGAGGCAGAAGGATGGCCGGAGCCCAGCAAGTCTGTGCTGGGGTGGCCGTGAGTGTGCCCCACTGCACTCCAGCCTGGGTGACAGAGTGAAGCTCTAACTCAAAAAATAAAAAAGCTCATTGCCACTTGGAACATATAGTCTGGTGATCAGTTTCACAAGTACTCTCAAAAACTTAGTAAGAATTTCTACATTAGAAATCCTTATTTTCAACGTAGATTCTGAACTTCATAAAAATACATCCACAATGGTGAAAAATTCACTTGGTTTAGTTGAATTCTATGTCATAAGTTTCTAACAGGTCCTTACTGATGGCTTTATTAGGTAAGTTTTCTCAATTCATGTTTGACAAGCCTGGGTTTCAACTCTCTGCCACATATTAACTGTGAGAACTTTGTCTCTGAGCTTTTGTATTTTCAAGAGTAAAATGGGGATAATCACAGTACTTATTGAGATAATCACAGTTGCCTGATCCACAATGAGTGTTAAATGTAGAAAATTCAGAAAATGGTAAGCCTACTAATTGAAGGTAGACCCAGAAAGTACTTTCTTAGACTAAGGAAGTTTCAATTTTGCTGCATAAAAGATACAAATATACCTATTTGCACACCTGAGATGACCACTGGAACTCTTCAGACTTTCATTTATGGCAAAAAAAACAAGTTGCTTGTGGGGGAGAGATGGAGAGGTGGGGTGGAGAATGCTCAGTGATTCTTTAACCTCATCTTTTTTGTGCTCTGGCATTCATTTCAGTGAAACATTGATCCAACGTACATCAGTGCTGCTACTCCCCCATAGTAAACACATTTTCTTTTTTAACTTGTTGAAACGGTAGTGAAAGGTTGAATGTTAACAAGGATTGACCTCAAAGCTTAGGTTCCTCTCCATAAAACAAAAGTCTCTACTGGAGTCTGAAACAAATAGAAATCACGGACATTAAGACTGGCTCTCTTCCTGTAAGGACTGTTTGATTATATGAGGTATGATTCTAATTATAACACTGGTTTCCACAATTCACACCAGAAAACAAACAATGAAATGAACCGTTTTTTCTTCCCTTAAGACAACTGTTATACAACATTTTGAAGCATGTAGTAAATTTAATTATAGGGTGGGGCATTATTTGAGAACATTTGCTTGCTTTTTAAATCTGATTTTTAAGGCCGGGCTCCGTGGCTCAGCCTGTAATCCCAGCGCTTTGGAAGGCCAAGGTGAGTGGATTGCCTGAGCCCTGGGCAACTTGGCAAGACCTCATCTCTACAATAAATTTTTTAAAAATTAGCTGGGCGTGGTAGCACGCACCTGTAGTTCCAGCTACTTGGAAGGCTGAGGCGGAAGGATTGCTGCAGCCTAGCAGGTCGAGGCTGCGGTGGCCGGGAGAGGCCACTGCACTCCAGTCTGAGTGACAGAGTGAGACTCCAACTCAAAAAATAATAATAAGTAAATTTGATTTTTTAAATTTTAAGTATATGCCCCTAAGTGTTCATTGTGACTGTGATATACTTAAGAACAGTTCGAAGATCAAAGATTTAAACTGTTAGAAAGCATGCCACTCTCTAAAAATACGTTTTTCCAGTTTCATATTGAAGAAAACTCAGATCCAGGGCCACACTGGATTTCAAGTTATCTCTGGGATAAATTTGGTTAGAAATAGGCACTTGACAAGTCAGAAAGATAGTATGTAATTCTTCAAACAAAAATGTACTTCACAGAAATCTCTGAAGACAAGTTTTGAGTTCATTATAACTGGTAAATGTCATAGTCCTGATACAAGCCATAATAACAACCTAATAACCACTGTTGACTAAAATTAGGTGCTCTCTCTGGAGATACTTTATGATAATCACCTACCAACTATTGCCTAATTTCAACCGCCCTTCACGTGCCGCCCCCCCCCCAAAAAGAGTTGTGTAAACTACTTTGGGATCATTATGATTCTTCCCTAACCCTTGCCCCACATGGGAGGACAAGAGAACCTTGAACAAGCAGTATGACACTCAGATTGGTGGGGGAGGGGAGGGCAGTGCCAGCCTATCAGAAGCATAGTCAGTGCCTGTGAAACAATGAGCTTCTGATGAGAGTGTGGCCTGAAAACAGCAGTTAGACAAAGTTGCCATTTTAAGGTACAGTTGTAGACATCCATGACTCTTCTGCTGTCTTCAGAATAATGTCACCCAGTGCTCTTTCTTATTTCCTGCACCCGTGAAAGCCTAGGAGGAAGAGGAGGTATGTGGGAAGAATGGTTGCCAAGCTAAAGATGAGGACAACGATCTGGGAGGAAGACAGCCACTAGCACTTACAGGAGAGAAGGAACACCCTGGACTGGTAGTCAAGGCTCAAGCTTGTGTATATCTCTGTGTCAGTCTTTTAAGTGAGGGTAGAAGCTTGGAGACTTAAATGTTGCCTCATTTATCCCGGATGCTCTTTATTTCTAGCTTACTCTCTTGACTCCCCTCTCTTCTGCAGCTTCTCACATGATAGCCTCCTTTTTACCAGTAGACAAGTAGCAAGTGCCTACCATTTAAAGGGACACTAGGAAGATGCTGTGGAGGAAACAACGATACATAGAACATGGTCTCTAAACAAGAAGCTTACAGTTCAGAGGAAGACAAAATGTAAACATTTAAAAAGATATTTGTATGGGAAATAAACCACATAAGTTTATTAGACAGTCATTGGCATAATAACTCAGAAGAAAAATGGCCATGCTAGAGTAGGCAGCCAAGCTTTCATGGCAGGTAACACCATCCCTTTAAGTCCGGAGTACCTCCTCCTTTGAACTCTTGTGAATCCAGGCTTTACATATTGATGTAAAGTTGAATATAAACTGAAACCTATCAGAAAATTCTAGAAGAGATATTTAGAGAAACAGTAATGGATTTAATTGATTAATAATTCTTTTTTTTAATGACTCAGTCCACCCTTTATTCAGATATTTTAAAGTTTTTAGCTAATGTCCTGTTTTGTTCCAGATTCCCATGTAGAATACTATATTACTTTTAGTCACCATTTTTCTGTAGTCTCTAGACTATGATGGTTTTTTACTTTGTATTTTGTTTTCTTTTGTTTTTATTTTAGATTCAGGGGGGTACACATACGTATTCGCCACATGGACATATTGTGTAGTGGTGGGGATTGGGTCTCAGGTGGCTAATTCCCCAGACAGTGAACATTGTACCCCATAGGTCGTTTCTGAACCCTAACTCCCTTCCCCCTCCCCTCTAATTGGTGTCCCCAGTGTCTATTATTTCTATCTTTGTGACCATTTAGCTCCTACATAATTTCTCTTTAATTTTCACTTTCGAGTACTAATCAGTTTTCTTTAAATAGAGCAAAACTGCTCTCTCTTTCCTACATTCAGGAAACTTGCTTGGTTTGTCTCTGGAGCCTCATTACCTAGTGGGGAAGCCTGTACTACAAAGGGCCCACCCTCTAAAAAATAATTCCGGTTTTTTGGGGTGCCCAACCCCTGCGGTATCGATCTATGGCGTGTTCAGAACCAGGCAGCACAGCAGGACGTGAGCGGTCGGTGAGCCAATGACGCATCATCTGTATTTACAGCGGCTACCCATCACTTTCATTACCACCTGAGCTCCGCAGCCTGAGCTCCATCTGCTGTCAGATGAGCAGCAGATGGATTCTCTTAAGAGCAAAAACCCGACCATGTTGGTTTTTCACTTGGGTATCTTCATTCCTGGTGCTTTCATGCTCCGTCAGTGCCCACTCTGTTCATACTCTATTTTTGACTGTGATAGAATTGGCCAATCCATGAGGATGCCATTAACATACATCGACAGTGCTCTAATGTTAAATACAGCTTTTCTCTAGGTCATAAACATCCTCAAAGTGCTATACAGCAGCAGTCCCCAACCTTTTTTGACATCAGTGACCGGTTTCGTGAAAAACAATTTCTCCACAGAACGGTGGGGGGGGGGGGCGGTGGAGGAGGGAGAAGGGAGGGAAGAGAGGCAGGGGGAAGGAAGGAGGAATGGTTTGGGGATGATTCAAGAGCATTACATTTATTGTGCACTTTATTTCCATTATCACATCGTAATATTTAATGGAATAATTACTATGAAATTATTTTGATATGAGTTTGCAAGCAATTAATTTATCCTGGTCTCTGTGCATCAAACCTCCTGCTAATGTCAATCTGTATTTGCAGTCAGTCCCGAGCACTAGCATCACCACCTCAGCTCCACCTCAGATCACCAGGCAATAGATTCTCATTAGGAGCGGACAAGCTGGGTCCCTCACGTGCACAGCTCACGGTAGGGTTTTTGCTCTTAAGAGAATCTAATGCTGCTGCTCATCTGACAGCAGATGGAGCTCAGGCCGCGGAGCTCAGGTGGTAATGAAAGTGATGGGTAGCCGCTGTAAATACAGATGATGTGCGTCATTGGCTCACGTCCTGCTGTGCAGCCTGGTTCCGAACACGCCATAGATCAATACCGCAGGGGTTGGGTACCCCAAAAAACCGGAATTATTTTTTTAGAGGGTGGGCCCTTTGTAGTACAGGCTTCTCCACTAGGAAAAGTGTTCTAGGGACCCATCAGCATCAGTGTACCAACTAGCGTTGTTGAGAGACTGCCTTCCACTTCAGTGAATTTTTTCTTTTTAATTCTATCAACACGTTTGACCATTTCATGATGGGTGATTTAGGAGTACACCTGCCCACACCATGTTGTGTTCAGCAGTTTTTGACCAAAAAAATGGCATGACCCCTGTGCCCCACCTTCCCTAGTCACCCAATCTCGCCCGGAGCAACTTTTTTGTTGTTGCTTCCCCTGATGAAAAAGTCCTCAAAGGGAAACATTTTGCCATTGTGGAAGCGGTGAAACAAAAAACAGCAGAAACGTCAAAATAAAAGGCATCAAAATTGATGAGTTCAAAAACTGTATTGAGCAGTGGAAAAAGCGTTTCCATAGGTGTATTATTGCATCAAATGGAGAGTATTTTGAAAGTGACTGAAGTTTAAACACTTAAGAATAAAAACAATTTTTTATAAATAAATTCTGGATTTTGGGGGGTCCCCCTTACATACAAATGGGATATAGCATGATATAATAAAAAGAGCATGGACTTTCAAGTCCCACAGACCTGGGCTTTCCAGCTGTGTAACCTAGTGCAAGTTAATATCTCCGAGCTTCAGTGTTCATATATGTAAAATGGGGTTCAGGCCTGCCTGATAGTGGTGTTTTGAGAATTAAATGAGGCAACCTATGTAGAATGTTTCACATAAAAAGGTCTGGCTAAATTATCATTACAGTATGGCATGTGCCTATAGAAAAGTATCTTAATCACTAATCCGTTTCTGATGTCACAGACCTTAAAGCAGAAGACTATGTCTTCTAAAATAGAAAGTTTCTATTGTCTTCTTATGGGTATTCGAAGGGAGAACTCCTAGGTATTCATTTTAGATGTCTCTGTCTTTTAAGCCCATAAACAAATAATTCTCTTCTTTTAGTTTCTCTTCTACATGTCATCTTAGTCTCAAAATGCATCTGCTTTTCTTACTTAGTGATCATAAACTTAAAAAAATCTTTCCAAGTCCTCAAATCATCTTAGCAATCACCCATCATCTGTCCACTAGATATGAAAATCACCCCTAACCTCGCAGGCAGATACTATCCAGTACCTTCCTAAAGCTGCCCAGTTTGAACGTCTGTTCTTATATAGTTTATATTTGCCAGTGATTACCAGTCATTGATCCTAGTCAATCGTCCTGGAACAACAAACAATGAATCTAATCCACTTTCCATTCAGTGTTATAACTTTAGCAAAACAATCTCACTATACATGTGAGGAGGGTGTAGTGTTGCAAGATTGAAGGGGCTGATAGGTTGCTAGATAAATGCAATGCTTAGAAAATATTTATTCTAAAAGATTATTCATTGTTTATTTAAAATTCAGATTTAGCTGGGCATTCTGTCTTTCTGTTTGCTCAATCTGGCAGTCTTACAAGTGGTAGCCAAAGAAATCAGTTAATGGCCTCAGCAAGCAGCGGCAGGAGAGGGAAGAAAAGCACTGCACCTTGCTCAGGTCTGTGCAGCCCTGTCCCAGTAAACAGCTGCTCAGCACACCTGTGGAGGCCTCTTCAGAGCATCCATGCCTGCAAAAGCGTACCATTCAAGGTCATTGATCCTTTGATAACGAGCTCTCTCCATTGGAAAAAAATACACCAACTTTCCTTTTCCTCTTCTCCCCAAACCAAATTTTCACATCAAGGAGAAAGTGGGGGAGTTGCTCTGTTGACTGCAAGGGCCCGCGTTAGACTTGTGTGGGGCCCCGTGTCTCCTGTTTACACCATTACTTTCACATTTCAGTCTACATATTTGAAGGCAACTACCGTTTTAACCCAAATATCATAATTTCCAATCTCTTCTGTCATTCCTCATGTTCCAGAATCCCTGAACTTCAAATAAAGTGGGCAGACTAAACAAGATCCTCTGGATCAGATTTGAATACTACTTTACCTTAAAACTGCATTGCATCTAAATGGCCAATTAACAGATGAATAAGTGCTTGATCTTATTAGTACCACTAGAAAAACACAAGATGGCTAAAACTTGAAAAGACTGACAATAACAAGTGTTGGCTGGGATATACAGCAACTGAACTTGCATACCCTGCTTGAGGGAGTGTAAATTGGTACCACCACTTTGGAAAGCTGTTTGGCAAGATCTACTAAAGCTTAATATTTGTAAATCCCATGACCCAGCAATTCCACTCCTAGGCATATTACCCAAGAGAAATGCATACATAGGTTCACCAAAACACATATACAAGAATGTTCTTAGCAGCATTATTCCTGATAGTCTAAAACTGGAAACAACCCATAGGTCAATAGTAGAATGGTATAGTAGGTGGTAAATAGGTGATGGCATACTTTACAGCATTAAAAATGAACAATTGTTATTAATATACAAACAACAACAAGGCTGACTATCACAAATGCAAAATATTCCATTTACATAAAACTTATAAACTGGTAATGGTGAGTTATGGTGTTAGAAGCCAGGACAGAGGTTGCCTTTGGAGAATGACTGGGAGGTGCCATGAGAAGGACTCCTGGACTGCTGTAATGTTTTCTTTCTTGATCTGAATGGGTATAACATGGATTTTTTTTTCTTTTATAGTAATTCAAGCTATGCACTTACGATTTGTGCATTTGTTCTGCATGTTTCAACAAAAGCTTTTCGGAAGATGGCATTAATTTGCAGTAAATTTAGTTTTTCACACCATGTGCTTATGCATTTTATTTTTTAAAAAAACTCTAAATACAGCACTTTGCTTTTATTCTTCTGAAATTGTATTGTTATTTCAGTTGATTAAGATGTTTTAAGAACCTGGTTCTGTCATTCAGTGCATTAGCTTTCCTGCCAAATCTATATTTTTAAATTGTATTTATTATTATTAATTTTCCACCAGCTTTAGTAAGGTAAAATTGATAAATAACAACTGTGCACTATACAATATGATTTATTAATATATGTATACATTGTGAAGTGATTAAATCAAGCTAATTGACATCCATCATCTCATATACTTGTCATCTTTTGTGGTGAGAACATTTAAGATCTACTCTTTTAGTAATGTTCAAGTATACAATACATGATTAACTATAGTCGCCATGCTGTACATCAGATCTCCAGAACTTTTCATTCAAACTGAAACTATGTATCCTTTAAACAACATCTTTCTCTTCTCCCCATCCCATCTTATCCCCTGGCAACCACCATTCTGCTTTTATGAGTTTGACTTTTTTAGATTCCACATATAAGAGAGATCATGCAATATTTGCCTTTCTGTGCCTGGCTTATTTCACTTAGCATAATATTCTCCAGGTTCATCCATATTGTCCCAAATGACAGGATTTCCTTTTACTTTAAGGCTGAATCGTATTTCATTGTGTGTGTGTGTGTGTGTGTGTGTGTGTGTGTGTGTGTGAATCATGCTGCAATGAACAGGGGGGTATAGATATTTCTTTGACATATGCTATTTCCTTTGGATATATACTCAGTATTGGGATTGCTGGATCATATGGTAGTACTTTTTTTAATTTTTTGAGAAACCTCCCATATTGTTTTTCGTAATGGCTGTACTTCCAATTATATCTTTATCAAAGTCCTCTAGCATGCCCCTGCAGGCTTACCTTTGAGTTTACACTGGAACTCTATCCTTTAGGTATGATTGTTAACCAGCCTACTATATTTTCATCATTCCTATAATTTTGTACTATACCCACAAGGGTATGACAAATTTGATCAAATGCCTGATAAAGTCAAGAAATCTTTTGTCTATAGTATTCTGTTGATTTAAAAGTTTAATAACCCTTCCAGAAAAAGGAAATAAGGTTAACTTGCTCTTGGCTCTGAATCCATTTGACTCCTTTTAACCACCTCTTGCTGATCTAAATAACCATTGAGCTGCTCCCAAATATTCCAACTCTCTCACCACACGCAAGGTAGGCTTGCACTGCCCTGCTTATTTGAATTTAGGAGTATTAATGTCATTTGCTTTGATCAATGTGAAATATGTTACTTCGGAGAATAGAATAAGTGTACCTCACTGTATCCTCTTTCCAACTGCCTTGACAACCAGAATGTCCCAGCGTGGTTCCCAAAGTAAAGCAACGGCAGAAAACAGCCCCAGTCAGACAACAAGGGACATGTAATATGAGCAAGCAATGAATAAGACATAAGCATTTATTATTTCAAGCCACTGAGATTTTGCAGTGATTTGTTAATAAAGCATAATCTAAATTGAGTATGCTTAATCATAATCATAATCTAAATTGATTACGTTTAATCTTAAGCTCCCCTATCAAGTGTGATCTTGACTGATACATCATGTTCACGAGTCTGTGTTTTCTGGAATCCACATGTAGACTCACTGTGGAAATTCAGAAGAGAATGTGCCCATCTGCAGTGTTCCAGTTCCTCTCATTCTCCATCACTTTTTTGAGATTACTGACATTACATCTGTCAGTTCTTTCATTACTTGTGAAAATGAACTGGCTACTTGAATTTATATAAAATTACTGGGTGTTTAATCACCACTTTCTTTTTTTATTTTTTAAAGATGTGGGATACAATTTAGGGTTAGGTATACAAATGTTCATTATGCAGGTACCCTTGTTGATAAGGTGTGCCCCTCCCTCCCCTGGCAGTTTCCCTCAACCGCCTACTTTCTTATCTTGGATTTCAATTCTTTCTTAACAATATTAGTTACACTTTTCAATTCTCCATGGTGGCGAAAGCAGAAACAAAAGAAGAGTTGTGTAATATACCATATTTAAGCTTTGTCCTTATTTCTCTTTTAATAATTTCCTTACTTTCAATAAAGCCTAAAAATCCTGCTAGAATTTCTTAATGTTCTCAGTTTTCCTAAGTCTCTCATTCTGGTCATTCACTTTTCTCATACCCTTCTTAAAAGTTCCTATGAGGTGCTTATCAAATTCACTATCTGAAATTATTTGTTTGATTTGTTTTTAATTTGTTGACTATTCCAGATACATGCTGTGGGATTTTATTGATTTTTGTAATGCTACTATTTTTTTTAAATGTTAGTTATATGCTTCTCCTTCTCTCTCTTGTTCACTTCTTAACATTTGAGTTTACTAGGGTTTTTTCTTTTAAGGTTATCCAGTGCCTAACATTTAGTATGCACTTTAGAAGCTTCTATATGTTTTAATTTTTTTTCTGTTAGGAATTATACTGTTTTCCTTGACTTTTTTGAAAAAAATGCTTCCTTAAGTCTAAGGAGTATGTGTGACAGTCTCACTTTTTTTTTCTAATGCTCTGTTTATCCCAATATGACCTATATCTGGTTGAAATGACTAATCAGTTCACCTCTGCTGGTCCAAATTAAACCCACAATAACATTTCCTTGTTTTAAAAAGAGTCTCTTAGTTTCTGTATCACCTACTCCAGGAACTTGGATTGCTTTGAAAAAGCTGGGAATTCTTTTACTGCTCAGGCTGGTAGAGCATGATTTTTACAACTATTGGACATGAATATGTAATCTGCCCCAGCAGCTACAGGAAGGCCTTAGGAAATCCTAGTTTTCTCAGAAATAACCGGGCAGCAAGGCGAAATTTCAACATTTCCTTTCATTTACAGCTAAGACCTTCTATCTTTCCAGTTGTCTGTCTGTCTTTCTCTCTCTCTCTCTCTCTCTCTCTCACACACACACACACACACACGCACACACACACTTTTGAACTTTCCTTCTCTACATTTAACATTATACCTTCACATACTTAATCTCTTGCCTACATGTATTACTCTAATATCACCTACATATAAATATTCACACACATAAACTCATGTTTACACTTTTTTTTTAATTTTCAAAAAGGAGGGAGGAAAAAAGTGAGATCCCAGAAGGGAGGGTGAGGTTAAAAGGAAACATGAGGGACTAGGCACAGTGGCTCATGCCTGTAATCCCAGCACTTTAGGAGGCCAGGCAGGGAGGATCACTTAAGTTCAGGAGTTTGAGAACAGCCTAGGCAACATAGTAAGACATTGTCTCTATAAAAAATAAAAAAAATTATCCTAGCATGGTGGCACACATCTGTAGTCCCAGCTACTTGAGAAGCTGAAGCAGAAGGTTTGCCTAACCTAGGAGGCTGAAGTTGCAGTGAGATGTGATAATGCCCATTGCACTCCAGCCGGGATGACAGAGTGAGATTCTGGCTTAAAAACAAAAGGAAACATAAGGACAGAAGAAAGGAGTCTGGCCTGAGTGAATAGAGCTAGTGGCCTCCTGCCCTAGGACTTGTGCTGTGAGGGCTTGCCCCTTCATGAACATGGATGGACCCATTCACCCACCCTCTTTCACCCCAGCCTCTTTGTAATGGTGCTCGTTTATGTAACAACTGTTCAGGGTTGGAGGGGTTTTCCTTTGTATAGAAAATGGGCCCTTTTGAAGTGTAATTCAACAACTCTGGCATTCTCACTTTAAAAAGCTGTTCACAGGATAGAACAAACAAAGAAAAAGAAATATGAAAGTGAAAGAAAGAGTACATCAGATTTCCTCTATTTCCATTTTCCTTTCTAGAAGACCTACTTGAGAACTCCTTCCCATCACCACAGAGGCAGGTTTTGAACATCAGCCATGAGCATGAACACACAAAGAGAAGAGTTGGTGGACCAGACCCTTACCAGGATAGCAGCTCACTTACCCGACCTCATTGTCTATGGAGATTTCTCCTCAGAGCGGCCCTTAGTGAAAGATTTTGATGGAGTCCTGATGTTTGTAGATATTTCAGGCAAGTGCACAAGGGATGCTTGTTTAATGTGAGCGAGTAACAGGTTCCCATTCCTATTCACAGTGGAGCTTGATTGCAGAGTGGGAAGGCCATTTGCGAGCCCCCACGGCTCTTACAATAGATGCTCTCCACTTACCCAGCACTGCTTCACTTGCATGTTTTTAAGATGCCCAAGTTCCATGCCTGGAACTCCAGTGTCTCTGCCCCAACTTCACTGACTCATACTCCCAAGCCTCAAGCCCCACACACATCCCAGTCAGAATGGACCTCAGGAAATGATCCCCCTAAATGATGTTTATTTCATAAGAGTAAACGTGCCACCTTTTCAGAAGGGTTTGAAATGTGTGTGTTTTCATTACCATGGGATGAAATTTCTAGTCCCAGTTCAAGAAACTTGCAGTTATCACTATACACTTGAGCATTTGAAAGGAAGAGGTATCTGGAGACCTCTGATCCCTAAAATAATAAACATAGATAGAGGAGGCTGCAGGTTGATGCTTGACCAGCCACAAAGATTGTGGAGGAGACCCTCTGCCAATTCTTCAAAGCGGAGCCCCACTGCTTTCCAGCGTTGCCCTCTTCTGGCTCTGTGGTTCTCCCAAGCAGCCAAGGAAACCAGCTGCACATTTATTCCAGGTTTTACTGCAATGACTGAGAAGTTCAGCACAGCCGTGTACATGGACCGGGGGGCTGAGCAGCTGGTGGAGATCCTCAACTACCACATAAGTGGAATCGTGGAGAGTAAGTGTCCTGAAGGCTTCTGGTGCAGAATATTTCAATTCACTGTGCTTTCTGTAGGTATTGGTTATACCTGATAGAGTACTGTTGCTTAGTACTCTTCCTTTTCCCCATGAAGAGTGTATGAAGCCAGTCTTCTTTGAAATATGATCTAGTATAGCCAAAGGAATATAATGAAGGCTCACTAATATGGACTATATGGGCAAAAGGATGTTTTGTGTTTTAAAGAGCAGACTGCTTTTAAAAGAATCGCAGTAGTAATACTTTTAGTTATATTATATATTCAAATTTTTGTTTGTTTGTTTTTGAATCAGGGTCTCACTCTTGCCCAGGCTGCAGTGCAGTGACACAATCACGGCTCACCACAGCTTCCACCTCCTGGGCTCTTAAAATTAGATATTTTTAAGAGACTGGGTGCAGTGGCTCACACCAGCAATCCCGGTACTTTGGGAGGCCATGGCAGGAGGATTGCTTGAGCACACAAGTTCGAGACCAGCCTGGGCAATATAGTGAGACTTCATCTCTGTAAATAAATACATAAGCAAATAAATAAATATTTTTAAAAGCTAGTAGCAGTATAACCCAAGCATTTCATTCTTATCTATTCTTTTAATGATTATTAAGATTATTAATGATTATTAAGAGATCGTTGTATGAATTGATAAGAATGATTTATAATTAACTTAGTAATTTGTCTCCTGATAATGCTAAAGTACTTACAGGTAACTGCAAAGTTTGGACCCTTCCCAATCTCTGCCTGCCATCTTGTTTGCATTGTTAATCTGATCTATTCATGATGAAAAGAGTTTTCTCTGCTAAGGTAAACTCCAGACATAGTGTTTTTATGGCTTTAAGCTTCCTAGTGATAGCATAATGTTACCCACTAGACAAGACATAATTTTCCATAAAAGCAGAAACCATGTCTAACTCCTTTTTGCACCCCATTTGGCACAAGAGGTGCTCAACAAATTCATGCTGGTACATAACTAAAAGAAAAAATGTCCATTTATGCCATAAAGTCTAAATAAACAAAAGTTGGTGATAATCAAAATGACAGTTGACTATGGCTGTGATGCCCTCATTTCCTGATTCTTGTCTCTCTCTTCTTGTGGAGTGAATCCTGTCATTCATCCACCCACCTGTGCTCATGCAAGCCCCAGCCTATAACATATATCGGTTGATAAAGCAATCAAAAGCCTTCTATTATCGTGGGAGAAGGGCAGCTGTCCTTCATCAGAAACCCCACCTTCCTCTTTACTGTCTTTCCCCTTCACAGAAACAGAGCCTAGACACAATCTGGTTCCACATCCTCATCTTTCCAATGAGACTCAAAGGGTTAAGTGACTTGCTGGGATGGCATTTTAGTAGAATCCTATTCTCTGTATTGCTGCTCTCTTGACTAGTTTCTATTCTACTAATGAAGAATGAATTCTTTTACTAGTTTAAGGAATCGGGGTTTGATTTAATGTTTGTTTGTTTGTTTTTCTCAGAAGTGTTGATATTTGGAGGAGACATTCTAAAATTTGCAGGTATGGGGGCCGATTGAAACGGGAGGGGCGCGCAAGGAGTGCGGCGGTGCCTGTGCTCAAAGGAGCATTCCAGAGAGAGAAGGGACAGGGGATGGGTGGAGGAGTGTTTGACGAGTATATTTCTGTACAGAGCCCATATGAAACAGATGACACCCCAGGGCAAGTCAGAAGCCCCCATGTATCTATCTCTGAAAGGTGACGCACTGCTAGCTCTGTGGAAGGTGGAGCGGAAGCAACTGAAAAACATGATCACGGTGGTAGTGAAATGCAGTCTGGAGATCCACGGATTGTTTGAGGCCAGAGCGTCCAAAGAAGGCTTAGATATCGGAGTCAAGATAGGTAAGCATTTGAGAGAGAACAGACATCCAGCAGTTGGCACAGAGGTCTTGATTCCTGGAGCATCTCTCTCCCAAAGAGAATAACAGTGGAACATGGCAGCTCAGCCCCTGCATCCTTTGAACTTTGGTATCAGACTGACTAGACTGCATTTTGGCTCCTTCACTTACCAGTTAAGAGAATCTGGGCTCATCATAATAGCCACAGAATAGGCTATTATGAAAAGTAAATGAGTTAGTATAGTACTTGTCACATAGTAACCACTCAACAAAATAGTCTTTATCACTACTCTTGCTGTTGCTATTATTATATCTTGTTGCTTGTCAAGGTTGTGCAGTATAAAGTAAGATGGAGAGTAGCTTGCCATCCACAGATTCAGCAATAATGTGAGACTGGTTAACCCCCACCTTATAAGAATGTGCCTAACAGGTCAGCCTGCAACACAGGCTTTATGCAGGGCGTCTTAGGTCATGCATTGAATATAGAAACAATAACTTCTATTACCATATTGCATTACTGACATTACACACATTACATCATTTTTACTTCACTGTAGTCCCAAGGTATAGACATCATTCTGAGAGGCATCTCTGATGGGTAACAGAGTTACAGTTAGTGCTGTTGGTGTTGTCTTCTGTCTCACTAAACTTTGTAAAACTGAATTCTGAAGTGTTGGAGCTGAAAAGATCATCAGCAGTTATACAACTGTTTCTCAGCTGTTCTTAACATTTGCTCCCTTTTGATACTATTCAAAACATTTTGTTAAAAAGAATCAGTCATTATAATACTGACTAATTTTTTCAAATTAATACCCAGGAAGTCTAGTGTATTATCTTTCTTGAGAATCATGGGAGTCCAAGCCCGTCATGTCATGTCATGTGCATGTCAGTTAGAGAGGTGGATTTCAGCACCTTTTAATGAGTCTAAGCATCAGGGTGCTTCAGATGGAAAACAAAATATATATTGGTATATAAGCATAGCAGAAAGCAAAGATGAAAAAAACTCATTGTATTGTAGTCAGATAAAAGAAATATGTATCAAAAAAAGAAATGTGTATCACTTATAGCTCATTTATATATATGTATTCTGTGTACATGTCACATCTTACAGTATCTGTCTTTTGTTGCTCAAGTATGAAAACCTTATCTCAGCCAGGCATGGTGGCTCAAGTCTGTAATCCCAGCACTTCGGGAGGCTGAGGTGAGGGGATTGCCTGAGCTCATGGGTTTGAGAACAGCCCAGGCAACTTGGTGAGACCTCATCTCTACAATAAATCAAAAAATTAGCCGGGTGTGGTAGCATGTGCCTGTAGTTCCGGCTACTTGGAAGGCTGAGGCGGAAGGATTGCCTGAGCCCAGCATGTTGATGCTGGGGTGGCCGTGAGTGTGCCACTGCACTCCAGTCTGGGCAACAGAGTGAAACTCCAACTCAGAAAAAAGAAAGAAAACTTTATCTTCCAACTTGAGAACAGTTAGAGGACCCATCTTTGGGGTGGACATATAACTGTTAGATGCCTACTTCTCTTCCCCCACCCTCTGGCTGTTGTCTAAAATTCTACCCTAAGCAATTCTTTTTGGTTAGAGTCTCCATCTCTGTTAAAATGCAAATTCTCCCTCAAATAGAAGCAGTTTTACTATAGACCCCTCAGTATAAATAATTGAGGAAAAGGTAAAGTAACTTTGGGAACTGATAGGACCATCTAGGGAGATAAATGCCACAGAAAGGTGAAGGAACGTCTCTCTCATTTTTTATGCATAGGTCTTGAATATTTTGAGTATTACAAATAGAAAGGTGAAAATTAGTGACTGAACTTTCTAGCTTTGGGAGAATGGGAGTCTTGGAAGGCCTGGGCCTCAAAGATCCATTCTCCAATTCTTACATAAAAATGTGGAAATGAGATTTTGCTCTGAGATAGTATAGTCTCACCAAGATGCTGTGTTTTCCAGGAGCCCATACTCCTAGAAAAGAACCCAGAACTTCTTGTGCAAACCTATTGCTTGTCTTCTTGCCAGGAGTGGCTGCTGGCCACATAAGCTTGTTGGTCTTTGGAGATGAAACACGCAACTTCTTTGTGGTGATGGGTCAAACAGTGGATGATGTACGTCATGCACAGGGCATGGCACAGATGAACGATGTCATTCTGTCACAAAACTGCTGGCAGCTCTGTGACCGGAACATGATAGAAATTGAGAGGATTCCAGATCAAAGAGCAGCTAAGGTGGGTGTGATGCTGCTGCTTGCAGAAAGTTCTGCCAGAAGAACCTCGGGGAAGACTGTGTCCATGATGCTCCTGGACTGGAGACTGGGAGGGGGTCAGCCTGGGTTAGGCTAAGAAGGCTTTAGTCCAGGACAACAACTCTGGGAGGAGCCAAGAGTGGCAAGCTCAAGGAGGAAATGATTAGGCTGTGGGTACTGAGGATGTGGGATTTGCGTACTGAAGCCTTCTGAGGGTCTAGTGACCTTGCTTAAGGAATAAGAAGGGGCTGCCGGCTCCTCCAAGAGCAGAGGAGAGCGGCTTTGAGTGCTGCCATTCGCCCTCACTTTCTCTCTCCAACACCCTCCTAACCCAGGGCGAGAGATTACTGAGGGTAAGGACTGGAGGTGAACAAGTGCAGAAAAGTTTAGTGAGGCAAGAGAGACTTCTCCCATGGCTCTGCCTAGCAGAAAACACTCGGGTTAAGCTGAAGTTTGACTATACGCAGAACTGTCCCTGGGCTATGACTATGCTTTGAGGGTATGAATGAGAAGGAGAGCTGTGCTGCTAAATGAGCCAGAGGAATAGGACTGCATGGCAGAAGGGAAGAAAAGAAGGAGGAGCCATGGAGATGCCAGCAAAGATGGGTAGCACTCCTACACAAATGCATCAGTCTTCTCCCTCCCCAACACTCGCAATCTTCCAGCAAGACATATCCAGGCCTATGACCTAGCTGGCTCATAGCAAATAGCCCTTTCCCATCTTCTTTAATCATTCTACCTTTAACAACTGTCTTGATTTTGAATTCATTTCAGACTGACAGAAAAGTTGTCAAATAATATAGTTTCCGTATATCTATCACCCAGCTTCCCCTAACGTTAACATCTTACATAACCAGAGAACAATGGTCAAAGCCAGGAAATTAACATTGGGGCAATACTATTAACTAATTAAAGATCTTATTTAAATTTCTCCAGTTTTCCCACGAATGTCCTTAGTGGAATGTCCCAGGATTCTGTGTATGATCTCTTGTTGCATTCTGCAGTTATTTTTACTTAGTCTCCTGCAGTGTGTAAGTCTTTCCTTGTTTTTTATGCCTTTACACTTGAGAGGAGTGTTGATAGTTATTTTGTGGAATTCTCCCCACTTAATTTCGTCTGATATTTTCTCATTATTGGACTAAGTTTATGTATTTTTTTTGGCAAGAATACCACAAAAATGAAGGTATGCCATTCTCAGTGTATCATACAATGGGGTTCATCACTTTGCTATGTCTTATTACTGGTGATATTCCTAATACCTTTTGGGGCATCAGCATCCTTTGTCCTTTAATCCTTATAAGAAAGAAATTGTAGACAGTTTGATGTGACTTTAGTTTAATTAAAATTTTATGAAGAAAAAAAGCAGGAAAAGTTCTGTGGGTGAAAAAGTATAAAGGTGCTCCTTGGAATGGCCCTCTATGTACTCAGACTCAACATTGAGATCTGAGTGAATATTGTAACTGGAAAGACTTTTTAAATTTCCAATGTAAAATTTCAATTTTAAAAATTGAAGACCTTTAGTATTTAATTATTCCAATCCCATTACCATTTTGTAGACATTCAAAAGCATACTCCCTGCCTTTTTGAAAAATTATACTCCAAGGACTAAATAACCCTTAGAATAACTGAAAACTTCTCATTTTATTTTATTTTATTTAGCTTAGCTTCTTAAAACTACCGCCTTCATTTAAGTTTGATACATTTTTCGCAAGATGTATGGCCTTCATGAACCATTATCCTACTGGTGAGCACAAAAGTAAGTACCCTCCAAGAACAAGAGCCTTTGCCTCTACAGTGGTCAGTAGGGCCTTATACCAATGCCAACAGCCCCACCACCAGTGGCTGGACCCCACAGCACAGCCCTCAGTTCTTACCAGCTCACAGAGGGGTCTCAATTCCCATTTCCCAGAACAGCAGTTCTAAGCGCAGCCCTTCTCATGCCCATTACCCCTCCCGAGGCACTGACTCCCTTCCTTCATCTTCCAAGCATCCACAAGTCTCCCCCAGGATGAAATAAAAAAAAACCTTCTTTGAATCCTATTTCCCCCTCCTGAACTTTACCAGTACACTTATCAGAAGAGTAATCTTTAAATTTATTTGTACCTGTTCTTGTATCCCTTCATTTGCTTGTTCATCCAATAAGTACTGCTTACAAGCACCTCGGGGTCTGCTCACCCACCAGTCTTCCCCCTGACATCTAGTTTCTACTTTCATCCCCTCCTGTCTCTTGAGATTGTTTATGTCGAAACCACTAGTGACCATTAACCTGCCTAACCAGGTGACCTCTTCTCAGTTCCACCCTAGGTGGTTGGCCTTAGCTTACTTGCTTTTCCTGGACACTATCTCTTTTTCCTTGGGTCCAAGAGTCTTCTTTTCTAGTTTTACTTTTACCTCCTCAAATCACCTATTCTCAGTGCCCTTTGCTTAGCTTCCTTACCATTTCTTTTTTTCTTTTCTTTTCTTTTTTTTTTTGAAGTTGGAGTTGGAGTCTCAATCTTGTCGCCCAGACTGGAGTGCAGTGGCACACTCATGGCCACCGCAGCCTTGACCTGCTGGGCTTAGGTGATCTTCTGCCTCAGCCTTCCAAGTAGCTGGAACTATAGACCCATGCCACCATGTCTGGCTAGCTTTTGTGACTTATTGTAGAGGCAAGGTCTCAACAAATTGCCCAGACTGGTCTCGAACTCCTAGGCTCAGGCATTCCTCTTGTCTCGGCCTCCAAAAGTGCTAGGATTACAGGCTGAGCCACCGCACCTGGCCCCTTCCTATTTCTTAAATGTTGGTGACTTCAGGGATCTGTCCTTGACCTTGTAGTCATCTCTTCTCATTTCTTGGTGAAACGTTCATTCATGCTTAATTGCCATATGACTTGTGTAAAGCAAGTGAGAAGCATAACACACAACATGTAATAAGGAAGCACCCACTCTTAGGGGACTGCAAGTCGCTTGCCTCACCCAAGTCCTGGTCTTAACTGCCGGAATTTAACCCAGTCTTTTGTTCTGAACTGCAGGACAGATTTTTGTCCTGAATTCAGAGCGGGGAAAAAAACTGCCTATAGGCCATCTTCCCTGAATATTGGGATAGGCACCCAACATTAACACGTCTAAACTTTAGCAACCTATCCCTCCCTAAAAACGTCATCCAAACCAGACACCTCAGAAAATCTTTGAAGAGGAGCATCTCTTCCTCATCATGCATGTACAATTCTTGAATATTTTGAATATTACTAATAGTAGATTATACTTTTAAAAACCTGCAATAGGTCATGGGATGTGGTGTGGGGGCACTGTAGGAATATTGATTAGGAAAGGGCAAGAACTGCAGATGTTCCAGAGATGGAGGAGGAAGCCCAAAGCTCTCCTTGAGCTTTACTCATCCCATCTCCTAGGTATTAATGGTACCATCTATAAAAGGTTTCTTCGGCCTATTTTGATCACTACAATGCAATTCTGATGCTAACTACCTACAGCTAGTGCAAGATTTCATAGGTTGAGTCCTGCACAAACTTCCCTCACTTCAGACACTGGCTGCAAGCTCTGGGATTCCCAGGCTACTTGCACTTCTGACCAACAGCCTACAAATTTGGGTATTTCTTTAATACCCTCAGGTTCAGTAATTCACTAAAATGACTCCCAGAACTCAGCCAAGTGTTATACTTGTGATTATTGTGTTATTATATAAGATACCTATCAGGATCAGCCAAATAAAAAGACAGTTAGGGTGGGGTCTGGGAAGGTCCCAAACAGAAAGCTTTCTCATCCTCAGAAAGCATCACCTGCCTGGCACATTGAGTATGATTACCATCCATAGAAGCTCACCTGAGCTTCAGGTGTCCAGAGTTTTTATTGGGGTTTCATTAACTAGACACGATTGATTAATTGACCACATGATTGAACTCAATCTCCAGCCACTAGTCCCTCCTCAGATGTAAAGAGATTAGGCTAATATCACATGGCTCAAAGTCTCAACCCTGTAGTCACATGGTTGGTCTTTGTGGCCAGCCACCAAGCTTTAAACTCAGGTGTGGTACAAACAGTCCACCGTGAATAACAGAGACTCCTATTCCTCAGGAAATTCTGAAGATTTAAAGTTGAACTCTCAGGAACCTGGAACAAAGAGAGCTAAATTGTTCACTATCTAACAGGCACATATCTCTTCATAATCATTGCCATTGTGATGGTCCAGGCCTTTGCAACTGTTCCCTTCTCCTGAACTCCTTGCTTCCTCCATTGCCATTCACTGTCATTTCTTCTTCACCTTCAGTACTCACAAAGGAAACCAGTCAGGCTGGAGTCTTCACAGTCCTTTAACATGCCATGTTCATTCTTGACTTGCTCTTGTAGGCTTGCCCACCTCAATCCTTCTAGTAAAATGCTGTAAGTCATTCAAGATCCAGTTAAATCCCTACTTCTCCTATGAAGTATTTTTTTTTGGTTTTTTTTTTTGTAACTTTTATTTTTTTACAAAAATAAACGTTTTTTACAAAAATAAAAAAAAGTGCCAACCCCACGTCCCTGCCCCCCTCCCAGCAGTTTCCTGCTACTGCCAATCCTTTTCTTATAATATTACAATAATTGTTCAAGGTCCGCTTATGAGTGAGAACATGTGATACTCAGTTCTTTGTTTCTGTGAAAGATCTCTCAGTATTATAGACTCTAAGTCCATCCAGGTTGCTATGAAGTTCATGATTTTGCTCTTCTTTATGGCTACATAATATTCCATCGTGTATATGTACCACATTTTTTTTTAATCCAGTCCTCTTTTGAGGGGCAGCACAGTTGGTTCCACGTTCTTGCTACCGTGAACGATGCTGCGATAAACATACGTGTGCAGGTATCTTTTTTATAGAGTGATTTGAGTTCTTCTGGGTATATTCCCAGTAGGGGAATTGTGGGGTTGTATGGAAGGTCGAATTTTTAGATCTTTTAGGAATTGCCACACTGTTTCCCACAGAGGCTGTACTAGTTTACACTCCCACCAACACTGTAGAAATGTTCCCTTTTTGCTACATCCTTTCCAGCATCTGTTGTTTTTTGAGTTATTAATGATAGCCATCCTGACTGCTGTGAAGTCTTTTCTAATTAAACCAGCTCATATTGAGCACTGCTTCCTCTGAGGCTCTGGTCCTTATAACTATTAGCTCATTTTGGTCTAGCTACTTTTGCTTTTCTTTTTAACTTTTCCACACATATTATATTTGAATGTCCAGTGAGACAGTAAGTACCTCAAAGGAAAAGTCAACATTTCCTAATTGCCTTTTTATACTCATACGGTGCTTAGTGTGGTATTTTGAATATACTAAGTGAGCAATAAGTGCTTTCAAAATTAAATTTACTTCTTATTTATATCCCTTCCAGACTCCGTTTTTTATTTTTTATCCCATTTTTCCACATTATTATTCTCTTCCCTGCTGAAAACCTCTCATCATTTCTCTCTCCCTTATTTTTTTATTTCTTCAAGCTTATTCCTTTCATCTCTTGCCAGTCTATCCTAGAGCCTGAAACTATCAACCATTATAGTAAAGAGAACCACGAGATAATGAAGCCCAACTGCTTTTTCCCAGGTGAGGAAATAGGAGGCAACCAGGGCAATGAAGTGACTTGTCCAAGGTCACACAATTAGTTGGTATCAAGTTTGGGATCAGAGGCCAGTCTTCCGACTCTTACCACTGCCACTCTTCCAACTTTATCATCCCCTCATTCTGTCACCATGCTGCTCTATTGTCAACCATCACTTGTTCACTCCCATCTCTTGTGGCAGCAGTTTTAGATTAAGACCAGAGGTGAAAACCTCCCAAATCATGATAACAATGAGGACAGGGTTTTGAGCTACATGCAACTGAATTTTGGGAAGCCCACAACCTCTGAAAGCTCCTCTT
Organism: Tarsius wallacei; assembly: GCA_963574415.1. Taxonomy (NCBI): domain Eukaryota; kingdom Metazoa; phylum Chordata; class Mammalia; order Primates; family Tarsiidae; genus Tarsius; species Tarsius wallacei. The sequence continues at coordinate 4,408 of CAUYQG010274868.1, read as the reverse complement.
TGGATTTCCCTTGGCTCTTTTGTCCACTAGGCATCCTAGAGTTTCCAGCTGAACTGTGAGAACAGGACTACTGCCCAAGGGAATGGGTACGGGGAGCCCCCTCTCTCTAACACTGCAGAGCCAAGTCTCCTTTTCTGAGCCTACCCCCCACTTCTATCCTCGTAGACCTCCTGAGGCTTGCGTGCACACTGAAGTCTAATCCTGAACTGAAGTTGTCCCTACAAAAGTATGTGATGGAAAGCATTTTGAAGCAGGTATTTCCATAACTGAATTTATTGACTTTTGGTATGTCAGGGATCTTGGGCAGCTAGAAAGATTAAAAAAAAAAAACCCAGAAGCTAGAAAAATGTTCCATTGAAATAAAAATACATTCTCTATGTTCACGTGACTATAAAATTTATTGTTCAAATCAGGATAATTTTAAGAATTAAAGAGGGCATTATTCATAATTATACTGTGGTAACAGGCATAAACTAGGTCTGTGTTGCCTTATATAACTAGGCAAGCAAGAACTGTTGCAAGCATATAAGAACATATGGTCACCCTTTCTATATGTCACATGGCAGAAAGATATCTGTGGATGAATGTTGGTACACTATTTCCTTAAGTCACTTATAGCTTACATTTTTTAGATTTAACAGTACAGGTAATTAGAATACTCTGAGCTACCCGTCCCGTCCCCCCCCCTCAGAGTTTTCTCTTTTTATTCTTTTAGATCTGGGTTCTCTCAAATATATTAATCCATGTGAATTATAACTATTTCTTAGCACTCACCATATGCCAGTCACTCTGCTGTTTTGTGTATTTACTTTTCACAGTCTTTTGGGAGATATTTTTAATCTCCATCTTATATATAAGAAAACTGAGACCCAGAAGAATACTAGAAGCTTTCCCAAAGTTGTAAAGTAAAAGGTATAGCGAGGGTTTGAACGCTGGTCTGTCTGAATCCTACAATTTGTGATCAGGCTATGCACCTCTCTAATATATGCCTGCTTGGATCCTAAATCTCATCAACATGCAGTGTGTCCTGGAGGAAATCTTTGTAAAACAAGCCTGACCAGTGGACAGCCGCCTTCTAGTGTGGATTGAAGGGGTGTCCAAGTGCATCCTTCCACCTCCAGCCCGGTATAAAAGCATTCCTTCTAGTGCCTGCAATTGTTTGACTCTCCCTGGTTTTTGAGGCTTATGAAAGTCATCCCCTGCTCCCCTCCCTGTCCCATGATGCTTCTTTAGTTGCCACCAGCTGGGAGCAAGGACTACAGCACTGGAATAGAAGATGGACCCTGGGAGTCACTGGGGAAATTGTGGGTGGGAATAATGAACACTTGGTGAAAAGGCACAGCCAAAAGGGCTGAAAGGAGGCAAAGACAACCTTCCACAACTTCCCCAAGGCTGGCCCTTGCACCTAAACAACAGAGGTCTTTAAAGATACTGTGGTCCTCCTTTCTAAGCCAAAGCTCAGAACACCTGGTCTGACAGGATAATGTTTAAACTATGTGTGAATTTATTTGAAAAAAAATTTTTAAACCTGCATTGCACCAGTTAGTTAGAAATTATTAATTGAGCTTTTATAAAGAATAAAATTCCATTAATCCAGGACCATCCTGGGCAGTTAGGAAGTATGGCTGCATTATTTTCTACACCAAGTCCTCCTTTCATCTAGATGATGTGCTTCACATGGTCAGTCTGACACTTCTGTGCTATTTGGGGGAGAAAGTGCAATGGCCTTTCCTCACGGGTTTGCTGTGTACCTAATTTAACAAAATTCAGGGAAGATGATTAGCAGGGACAATTTGGGGCATTCTCCTTACTTTCCCCTGTGCCTGTTGTGGGTAGACTTGGAGAGAAGAGGGGAGCTAACTGAAAAACAGCACCCCAGAGAGTAGAATGATGTGGTGGGTGGAACATTGGACTAAGAGTCTGGAGATCTGGCTTCTCATTTGCTGCTGTCTCCTCATGTGACCTTGGGAAAGTCGTGTTACTTCTCCATGCCTCGGTTACCTAATCGGTAAAATGGGGATACTAATGCTGATTTTATTTCATCTGAAGGCAGAGTAGGATAGAACGTGAAAATATTCCAGACTGTACCAGGCTATGAAAATGTAAGGTTGAGTTACATAGAATGCTATTCATATCCCTAAACTGTAAAAACAAGAGAGCCAAAAGGAACAGTAGTTATTTCTCTTATTGTGATAGCTCATATTGGCATGAGGGAGCTAGCAGTTGGGGTAATGGCGTGGTTGTGGCCCAAAATCAGCAAGTGTGTTAAGTCCCTATTGCAAGAGATGAATTTTGATTTCATTTCCATCTGCTTGACTTTGGGTGTGCTGGCTCTGCCATGTTGTACCTCGCACGTTCTCATAACTCCAGCTTCCCCAGAGAATCTCAAAGGCTACCTTATTCCCAGTAGTGATTTTGGGTATGGGGTGGGGATGCGTGGAAGGAGGGACTCATTGCCAAGGACGCACCCACAGAAAGCTGATCTTTATCTTGCAGATTGGTGACAAGCATATCCAGGGATATTTGTCTGAGCTTCGCCCAGTAACAATTGTGTTTGTGGACCTGATGTTTATAGAGCAAAACAAAGCAGAGGTCATAGGCTCAACCATTCATCACACCAGTGTGCACATTAATTCTGTCCTGAGAGTCTTCCGAGGTCAAATCAATAAAGTCTTCATGTTTGACAAGGTAAATGTGAAGATAACCAATAACTTGAGGTTAGCATCCATGACCAAGCACGTTGGTGAGATGGAAGGAATAGATACTAGAACTTGAACCTAGAAGTATCCATCTTTCTTTATACTTATAGTAGTTTATGTGGTGGGCATGTCACCTATTCTGTGCCAGGCATTGTTCTCAATACTTTACAAATGTTGACTCATTTCGTCTTCATGACTCCTCTAAGGGGAGGAGGCTCTGATTATCTAAGGGGCTCTGATTATCCTCATTTTACAGATGAGGACTCTGAGGTAGAGATGAGGACACTGGAACAAGGTGAGATTAAATTTTGCTCATGATCATTCAGCTACTAAGTGGAGGACTGGGATTCAAACCCAAGTAGTCTCCCCTCCCAGTCTGAGCTCACCATGCTGGACTACCGCTCTCTACACATGTTCTCCAGCCCAGCGAATGACATATTTCCCAGGGATTTTAGGTCAGGAGTTAGTAACCTTCACACTCCAGAAACATACTTCCATTAAGTCCCATCCACCATGCCAACACCTCCAGTTCCCTTTTATTTTCATCCTTGGCAGGGAGGGGGCTTGCTTTCAGCTCCCAAGTGTTTTTACTCTGTTCCTAATCAGTTCAAAGAAAAATGATGTGATAAATGCCCACAGAAGTGTTCCTGAGAATTGATTCCCCATGTTAGGTGTTTCTGTGTGTTAGAACAGAGCACTTAATTACTGCCCCACGTCCACTCACTAAGCATTTGTTAGCATTTCAGAGAAGGCCAAAAGCTAGAGTTGGGTGGCAGAGATGGGCAACTCACACTGCCACAGGGCTAGGCAGGAAGCACTGCCTCTGGATGAGAAACGCTAACTCCATTTTCTGAGAATTCTGAGCAGGGTGACCTCCAGCCTGGTGCCTTCCAGTACCTTCTTCAATATTTGTTCATGAGAATGACAAGAAAAGAGCGTTGATTCTACAAAAACAGTTTTCAGTGTCTTACAGACATGGCTCCAACAATTTCTAGTTGTGTGACCTTAGTCAGTCATCGAACTTCTTAGCCCTGGATTATTCCTCTTTGAATGGGGATAGTGTTTGCCTCAAGTGATTGTGGGAAGTTGTAAACAATGTAATGTGTGAAGCACTTGCTGGGATGCCTGTCTCACAGTCAGCACCTAGTGAATGCAAGCTGCCAGAGGGAGCCAAATGCTCATCTTGCCAAGCCACCATGTATATTTAAAGGCAAAGCAGATCCTGGAATCAGGGCTTTCCTCTCACGTCAAGACAGAGTGCAGCCCCGTTTAGGATCTGACACAACCGAATTCTTTGCAGAGAGTTGAAGAAATTGGGATATTTTAGTGTTCATTTGCACTTACTCAAAATAGAATATATTAAAAACTCAAAATTTTAACCCATCCACCCTTTATTCACCGTGCCCTTTTCTAACAGAGAACAGCATCTGACTGAGGTCATTTGTAAGTGACTGATACTAAGAACGCCAAGCTTTAGAGTTTCATCTTTGCTTGGGACAGTTAGCTTTATGCCAAGAAAACCTATTTCCAGCCTAGGCCTTTATCCTTAAGAATAATGACAACTAGCTGGGCTCGGTGGCTCAGCCTGTAATCCCACGCCTTTGGGAGGCTGAGGTGAGTGGATTGCCTGAGCCTGCGGGTTCGAGACCCGCCTGGGCAGGCGAGACCTCATCTCTACAATAAATCAAAAAATTAGCCGGGCATGGTAG
>CAUYQG010274864.1:0-17308 GCA_963574415.1 Tarsius wallacei | reverse complement strand
TCCCCTCTTACTACAGCTTTCATGGCATCCCAGAGATTTTGGTAAGATGTTTTTTCATTTTCATTTGTTTCCAGGTATCTTTTAATCTCTGTTTTGATTTCATCATTGACCCAGGAGTTGTTTAGCATCATGCTGTTCAGTGTCCATGTCTTTGTGGGTTTGGGGGGAACCTTGTTGGTGTCGATGTTCTTTTATTTCCACTGTGATCTAAGAAGGTGCAAGACAAAATTTCGATCTTTTGAAATTTGTTTATGCTTGATTTATGGCCAAGTATGTGGTCAATCTTAGAGTACGTTCCATGTGGTGGTGAGTAGAATGTATATTCTGTGGTCATTGAGTGGAGTGTTCTGTAGGTATCAATTAAGTCCATTTGGTCAATGGTCACATTGAGGTTCCAGATCTCATTGCTGGTTTTTTGTCCTGATGATCTGTCTAGGGTTGTGAGTGGGGTATTAAAGTCCCCTGTTATGATGGTGTTAGAGTCAATATCTTTCTTTAGTTTTTCCTAGAAGCTGCTTTATGAAAGTTGATGCTCCTATGTTGGGAGCATATATGTTTAGGATAGATATTTCTTGTTTATGGAGCGAACCTTTTATCATTATGTAGTGGCCTTCTGTATCTTTTTTAATTTTTGATAGCTTAAATGGTATTTTATCTGAAATTAGGATCGTGACTCCTCCTTTCTATTATGTTCCATTCGCCTGAAAATTTGTTTCCCATCCTTTTACTTTGAGTCTGTGCATGTCCTTTCTAGTGAGATGGGTCTCTTGAATGCAGTGTATCGTTGCCTGGTGATATTTTATCCATTTTGTCATTCTATGTCTTTTCAGTGGTGCATTTAGTCCATTCACATTCAGGCTAGTTATTGAAATGTCAGAGTCGGTCCCTATCCTAAAGTTCTTACAGTTTTGTTGTTGTTGTTCCTCTTGATTTGTTCTCTTTCTTTTGGTTTTGGGGTTGGTTCATATGTATTTTACTCTTTTTCTTGTACTCTTGTGAAGAACGTTGTTCTTTTTTCCTTTTCTTCTGTGTTTAGTACTTTCTTAAGTGTTTCATGTAGAAGTGGTCTGGTGGCAGCGTAAGTTCTTAGGAATTGGAAATCTGGGAAATATTTTAATTCTCCCTCACCGATGAAGCTTAGCTTAGCCCGGTAGGTTATTCTTGGTTGAAATTGTTTACCTTTTAAGACTTTGAAGATAGGGTTCCAAACTCTCCTAGCCTGCAGGGTTTCTGTAGATAAATCTGCTACTATTCTAATTGGTCTTCCATGGTAGGTGATTTGGCCTTTTTCTCTTGATGCCTTTAGGATTTTTTCTTTTATACCTACTTTTTTAGGTGAATTATTATGTATCTGGGAGTTGGTCTCCTCATTTGTTGTCTTGCAGGGGTTCTCTGACTCTCTTGTGTGTGAATTTTCATGTCACTGATAAGATGACGGAAGTTTTCTTCAATAATCTCATGGAATATTTGTTCCAAGGTGGCTTCTGTTTCTCTTTCTGTGTCAGGAAGGCCAATTAATCTTAAGTTCTTTCTCTTGAAGTAATTGCTCATCTCTTGAAGGTTTTGTTCTGTATTTTAAGCTTCTTTTCTGTGTTTTTAACAGTTTAGGTTAGTTCTATATTTTGGTCCTCAAGCTGTGAGATTTTTTCTCTGCTTGGCTAATTCTGCTTTCCATGCTTATCATTTTGTTATTTTCTTCATTCACAGTATTCTTTATTACTGTTATCTCAGTTATCAACTCCTTCCTAGTTTCTTCTTGTCTCTCCTCAATTCTTTTTAATCTCTCCATTAATGTCTTGATATCTTCGTTTGTAGTTTGAGACCAGGCATTCTGGGGGGTTCTTCATTGTTTGCACTCTGAAGTCAGTTTTCTCAGTGTCTGCCCTCCCATGGGTCTGTGAGAGCCCCATATTCTTCTTTTGGTTTTTCTTCATTTGTGTAGAGTTTTCTTTCTCTCCCCCTTTCCCTCCCCGACTTTAATTCTGTTTTTCAGGGAAGGTGGGCTTGTACAATCTCCTGTTCTTCCTATGAGGGTCCTCTGGCTTTGTTCACTTTTAAGGCTGGAGTATGGGCTGGGGGCTGTACTTTTTGCAGTTTTGAGGTTTAATTGAGGGGGAAGCTGTGATTCAGAATCTATCTGCTGATTCCAGTATCCACCAACAGGTGTATGGGCACACTGGAACCTATCTCCCACTGCCTTACAAACTGCCTGTGCAGCCGGATGTAGGTTTGGGCCCTGGAAAAAAAGGAGGTACGTAAGAGGAAAATAATGGAGGGGGGGATCAATAGGAAGTTAGAAGAGAGAAGAGTGAGAGGGAAAACAGACATACATAACAACTAACAGGTGAAAAAGAGACACAAGGCCAGAGTGGAGTTAAAAAAGACACACAAACAAATTTCCCTAAAGCATATCGGTAAACACACAAAGACAGTCCAATAAAATCATGCCTTTTGATGCGTTTTCCCCAACACAAGCAGGTAGTCTAAGTCTAAAAGCAAACAAAAGTGAGCAAAACAAACAGTCAAAATGATAAAATCAAAAGTCAAGATAAGAAATCAGACTAGCTCTGCAATCTTTCCTGAGTGTCTAAAGTTTCTTCAGCTCTGATCTCCAGCCTCTCCCCTTTGCTTTCATTGCAGGCAGATAGATTTACTTGCAGCTCGGGTTTGTTCTTTTAGCCTGCTGTCTGAGAGGTCTATGTGACTGAGTTGCCTGCATCTGATTCAGCGTAGGGGAGAAGATTTATCTCCTGTTTAGTGATGTTACCTTAGAAACTGATGTGGAGGCTGCTTGTAGGTGGGCGGGGCAATGCAAATCTCTGCCTGGAAAATGGCCAAGGTGGGCAGCTCCTCTTTAGCAGATCCTTTCTTTCCACTCGTGTGGGTCCCTGGGCGATCCACTGTGACAGGCTGTGGTGGCATGTGTGGCACTGGAGATCAGCTGCACAGCTGGGCGCTGGATCTGGTGTGCCACCAGCAGTCTGGAGTGGAGGAGGAAGCTGGGAGTTCCCTCTTCTGGAGCTGAGAAAAGCTGATCATCACCTCCTTAAGATATGCTCTTCCCTTACACAAGCATGGGGTTGTATGCTGGGTGCCTCAGCCAGGGTGGGCTCAGAGCTCCAACGGGCAGGTGGAGAGCAGTGAGAGTGGCTTTGGGCCCCTCAGAGGGTACTTCAGCCAGAAATGGAGCTGGTATCTTTGAGGGGTGTGTGCCTAGAGCCTCCCTGGGTGATGATGACTTGAAATAGGGCTGGGCGGGGGCCCAGAACCCAGGGCGGGGAGCTAGAACTCTGAGGAGCGAGCACCAGGCAGCTGGACTGGGAGCCTAGTCAGGGTGGGAGCTGGAGGCAGCTGAGTGCCAGGCGGATCAGTGTAGCCCACTCCCAGCCACCACAGCCACAACTTGCTGGGCTCCAGCGATCCTTCCACCTTGGCCTTCCAAGTAGCTGGAACTACAGACACGTGCTACCAGGCCTGACTAATTTTTTATTTATTGTAGAGATGAGGTATTGCCAAGTTGCCCAGGTGGGTCTCAAACCCACGAGCTCAGGCAATCCACTCACCTTAGCCTCCCAAAGTGTGGGATTACAGGCTGAGCCACCGAGCCCGGCTTTCCTTAACACTTGTAAGCTTCTGATATACTAAAGAACTGTCTTATCCTGTCTGTTTGTATTTTCTGAGTTCCAATACTAGAATCAGAAGATCCAAAATGGCATGAAATTTTCAGTATATTTTACTCACAGATGTTTTCCAGTAGCATAGAAAATACTTAAAGTAAGTTCCAAATATAAATTTATAAACTTCTTCTTAGTTTTTATTTAGGTGTAGGTATGCCTGATATTATTTTATATTATAAATGTCATTTATATTATATTATCTTATAGAGTTAAAATGGATAATATAAGCAGCCATTTTAAAAACAATCTTGAGTGTTAAATATGTTATATATTCTCATTAAAAACCTAATTATGACATTTACCAGTTTATCTACTGTTTACCAATAGACATAGGTATAAACAATATTCCCCTTTATAGTCTAGTCTCCATATTTCATGCGAAACTTTAAGAAAAAAGAAAGATAGATAATAACATGTCTTAAAATCATGATATTATAAGTAAAATTCCATAGTTACGCATCTCATAGTGAAGTTCAGATATCTAAATCCTAAAAGGCACCATTATGCAACCATACTTACTGTCCCAGGCAGACAGCACACTTTCCATCATGGAAGCAATAGAATGTCTCTAGCACGTAAGTCCCAATAGCTGTGGTCACTTTGCTGGTGTAAAATGTTCTTAATCAACATTGATTGCTAAACTGGTTTGCTTGATAATGGCGTTATCTGCTATAGGCTTCCTGGTGTATTCTTCTCTAGATTTTGCCCTTCCTAGTGACTCAGAATTTGCATAGCTCTTCCTAGATGCTACAAGATCCTAAGAAGAAAATTTAAGGGATATGTTACTAATCTAACTATAAATTACAGTACATCTTGGCTATATTTATGTCTTAATAATTACTCTTTTTATTATCATGCACAGTTTCCAGTGTGACATAACTATCACACAACTTTAACTTTCTAGAGTTATATTACATCCATTAAAACTATTGTTTTCAGAAGCAACTTGTAAAACATGAATATCATCCACATAAAAGTAGTAAACTTCTCCCATCTGGTGCTTAATCTTGGAAAGTACTTGAAGAATAATCATTGACTCTGAAATTTGTTCAATCAGGTTATCTATAACCTTCTTTTTTAAATCCCCTTGAACCGCAATACTAAGCAAAAAGAACAAAGCTGGTGGCATCAAACTACTTGACTTCAAAATATCCTACAAAACTATGGTAACCAAAACAGCACAGTATCGGTGAAAAAAAAAAAAAAAAAAAAGACACAGACCAATAGCAAATAAATAACCTAGAAACAAAGGTGCCAAAACATACACTTGGGAAAGGACACCCTATTTAAAAAATGGTGGTGAGAAAACTGGATATCAACATGCAGAAGGATAAAGCCAGATCCTTATTTCTCACCTTATATAAAAATCAACTCAAAATAGATTAAAGATTAAATATAACACAACCCTATAAAAGTACTAGAAGAAATTGTGAGGAAATACTTTAGGACACTAGTCTGGGCAAATATTTATCACTAATATCTCAAAAGGACAGGCAGCAAAATCAAAATTAGGCAAATGAGACTATATTGGAATCAACCTAAATTTTCATCAAAGGAGGAGTTGATCAAGAAAATGGGGCATATGCACACAATGGAAAACTATTCAGACATTGACAAAATAAACCCTGTCATTTGCAGCAACATGGATGAAACTAGAGACAATATGTTAAATAAGTCAGGCATAGAAGTACAAAAATCACATATTCTCACTTACATGTGTGAACTAAAGAACTTAATCTAATGGAGGTAGAAAGTAGAATCATAGTTATCAGAGGATGGAAATGGTGAGAAATGGAAGAAAGGTTGTTTAATGGGTACATGCATACAGTTGTACAGAAGGAATAAGTGCTAGTAACTGTATTTGATAGTACAATAGAGTGACTGTAGTTGATGACAACATATATTTCAAGATATCTAGAAAAAACAATTTGAAATATTCCCTACACAAAGAAATGAATATTTTAGCTACCATTATTTGATTATTATACACTGGATGTGTATATCAAAATATAACATGTAACTTATAAACATGTACAATTGTTATGTATCAATCAAAATCCCCTTGAAATAAACTGGACTTGTTTTCTGATGCCACAGCACTCTATAAGGCATCAGTAAAGAAATAATGGGCTTATTTTGCAAATTAAGAATCATTTCCTAGAAAAAAGATCCATATGAAATATCAGGGGTCACTCAAGTGTGAAGTGATAAATAGGAATATGTACCCAGCCAGGGACCTTTGCAATTAGAGAAAACATTCTTTGCTTCATCTTTTTGCAAGGTCGGATTCAATTAGCATGTTCAATGGACAGTGGAGTCCTGGCTTTTTTTTATAACCTGTAATAGACTCAATTATTTTTCAGGGTTTGTCCCATTGTGTAAATATGCCAGTATTGCCTGGCTTAAAATAAAACATGTTTTAATGAGAAATGTAGCTTCTAATTCCTCTCATTTCCAGATATCTTGCACAGTGGCAGAAATGTTATACCAAACCAGATTGATAGTCAAACGTCAAATAATTTTGTCTAAATGCATAATGTATACTAAATGTATACTTGGTATATTGGCAGTAATTCTAAACTCATTTTTTATCCTATTTACTTCCTCTAATGAGTATTACTATTTTAACACAGTAACATGGTAGGGCAGATTTGTGCAACATAATGTATACTCAAAATAATATAAGTCTAGTGTTTGTGGATGTGGGGGCAAATGGGTTCAGTAAGGAAGTAAAAAGATATCCATTAATGATCTCAATCTGTTTTCTGCTATGGTATCAATCTACTAGAGGTAATTGTCAGGGCACACCTTTGCATTACAAATATACTGATACACTGTGGACAGGATTGCGACACAGTATATTCTGTCATTTTTCTTTATCATTTCTATGACCAAATGTCTCCCACATGACTATGAATTATGTAGCAAAAATTGACAGCAAAAATTTAATCTCATAAGTGAGTGCTGAGTAAATATATATTTTGCAGTCTGCTCGGGCAGATAGTCTTATCATTATTAAACTACCATCCTTGCATACTAAAGATAGAAAACCTGCGTATTATCTCTTTGTTTCTATGCTTTACTCATCTTGCCATACAGCAGTCCACATTTTAAAAGCTGGTAGTGTTCCAGAAGCTAATTTGTGAATCAATTGTTTGGAACTTGGCATGCACTTTCCCATAGAAACACTATTTAAAATGATGGTTGGGTTCTCAGGACAACCCATAAAATGTCTACTTAATCTGTAATAAACATTAATTCTAGAACCTAACCAAGCTGTATAAAATGAACTTGATTTTTGAGAGTATCAACAAGAATATATTGTTACCAGAGGAGGCAGAACTCCATCTTGTCCCCCCCAACATACACCTATGAACACATCCTAAGGTCATATAATGTAACAACCATATGACATTTAATGGCCTTAAAATGACATTTTTATTTTTATCTCCTATAATTTTTTTCTTACATTTTGGTGATGGACAGGGATTTTAATGAAAAATTCCTGGTCATTGTAATTACTCAGCCGACATCACAATAGTTTCCAGTCCTCCTACCAGAGCAAAGGAAAACCTGGTAGGATCCCATTTCAGCAATTAAAAGCTATGGCCTGTAAGTGGCCTGTCTCAACTCATTAGTAAGTACTAACCACATAACCTCACCCCATCCCAAGATAACCTGGGGTATGATCTTACTATGTATCTGGATACAGGATGAAGTGTGTATGCAGTAAGAAAACCAGAAATATTTGCTGAAGTTTTTAAGACTGTCACACAAAGATTGTTAAGAAATTATACCCAAGCTGTATTGAATAGTCACCTGGGGATTTCCATCACTAATGTTGAAAGCTGTTGAAAAGTGCCAAAAAAAAGATGTTAAATAAAAATTAGAAACTCAAATGCCTAAATAATAATATTTGAGACTTATTTCTGAATCTGTTTGTATAGGTTATTTTAAGGTACATTGTGGAATTGCATTTTTATGTTGCATAAATCCAAACAATAGATTTCTCTTATGAGAAAAATATACTAGAACTAAAGGCTTTATTTAATTTCAAGCCTTTTAATCCTAACACTATGATGGAGAATCAATTTTATGATTTTGCTTTGTCCTTGAATAGCATAAGAGACCTCCACTCATATATCAGCTCTTCAGGCAGCCTCAACCATTTCCTTGATTCCACTAAATCAAGCATGCATTATAAAGTGAGTAATCTGAGATTTATTATAGTCTGTGGGTTCAAAAGTTTCTGTTCCTCTGACTCTTACACATCTTAAGACTTGAAGTAAAATTTTTCATTCAGAGAGTGCTTAGTGTTCTGTACTCACATACTTTCTCTCTCTCTCTCTCTCTCTCTCTCTTTCTTGTTCTCTTGGGAAGTGTATGGTCATCCTTTGTACTCACATACTTCTATTATCTTTTTTAAAAAATAGGTGTATTTTCTGTTAATCATAAAAAATCCTTCAATTTGCTGGGTGGAGTATATTCATGTAAAATTGTTTAAGGGTTTAAGCGTTCAGTGTGCTATTTATAATTCTCATAGCAAAGATTGTAATATTTTAAGTTAGAAGAACGTTTTTCCAATGCTGGAATTAAAACATGAAACTTGGTATGAGATTATTACACAGCTGATTTTTTGGAATCACTGACAGTTAGTTAAAATCCCAAGGATCTACTATTAGATAAACATAAATTCATTAATAAAGTATATACAATATCGGTTTTACTTTTTTTTTTTTTTTGAGTTGAAGTCTTACTCTGTCGCCCAGACTGGAGTGCAGTGGCCGCTCTCGGCCACTGCAGCCTCCACCTGCTGGGCTCTGGCGATCCTTCCGCCTCAGTCTTCTGAGCAGCCAGAATTACAGGCATGTGCTACCACGCCCGGCTGATTTTTTGATTTATTGTAGAGATGAGGTCTCGCCAACTTGCCCAGGTGGGTCTCAAACCCACAGGCTCAGGCAATCCACTCACCTCAGCCTTCCAAAGCGAGGGATTACAGGCTGAGCCACAGAGCCCGGCTTAGGTTTTGCATTTTTTCTATTACATGCATAATTATACTTTTTAACAAATCAAGCCTTTTTAAAAAACAAATGCAGTTTTTACTGCCATACACATTAAAACTTAAAATTGCTTTATACCAGTAACCCAATTTTTCACATGATAAAGTCACACTGTATAGATAACTTGTTCATTAAATTATATTTGAATATTATAGTTACCCTATACAACATTTTTTCATTTCTACTGTGTGTGCTTCATTTAGGCTACATTAGTGTTCTTTCTTTTGGCTTATTCAGTAACTGTGCATATCTTTATCTGATTAATTTATTAATTCTTATATTCATTGAGCAAATATTTACTCAGCACCTACTATGTATCTGCTACTGTCTCAGGCCCTGAGATATAACATTGAAGAGACATATAAAAAATTCTACGCTTGGAAGGGACATTTTGGAATGATGAGAGACACAGTAAACAACTGAGGGAGCCAAGCATATAATATGCCAGATGGTGAGAACTGCAAAAAAGGGAAATAAAAATGGAAAGGAGAATAGGTCCTGTTATGACTGGGTCTGTATCTTTGAATTTGTAAGTTGCATTTACACAATAATAAATTTAATATTTTTAGCATCATTATGCTCCATTGCTTAAAATAAGATGATAGAGAAGGGCAAGGGAGAAAGGAGAGAAATTTTGAGAAAAAAATCTTCCACCTAACTACATGATGTGGCAAATATTTCATCCACATAGAACTTAACACTTATTGTATCACATTTATCATGGGTAACTGATCAGAAAGCACCAAATACTGCTTTGTTGACCTAACCCAGCATCCGCAGGACCTTCCTCTGGAGAAGCGAGGAAATTAAATACTTTAAGTCTTTCTCACTTCTGTTTATTTTCTTGCCTCTCTTGGGTTCATTCAGGAGGTTAAAAGTTTTCCCCGCTCAGCAAGTCACTCATTTTTCAAGTGTTACAACCCAAAGGTGAGGAATTAAGAGATTTTTTTTAGGTGAAAATAAAAATAAAATTCCAGACACTCAAAATACCAGAAAAGTGAGCATTTGGGTCAGGGTGTAAATGAGAGTGTATAGACTTAATCATATAGACTTACTACATTACATGGCTAACATGTTAAAAATAATGTTTGGTTTACCATTATAAGCATTAGAAAAAGGAGGTAAAACTAGTGCTTCGCATAAAATCCTTTTGCGATATTAGTTACTTCATTAGCATCCATCCTTGTTTCAATCACTCGGCATCCTCAAATTTAAAAGTCTGTGCAGAGAAGAGCTAGGACAATGAAATGCACACACACACCAATGAAAAGAATAAGATAAAATACCCTTTTTGTTTTTCCCTCAAATTACTTGCTATGAAAAGGGCATAGATTGCAAAAGTAGCTAGCAAATAAATCAAGCAGTATGATGATACAAAAGTGACTTGCACTTACGCCTAAAATAAACGTCTTACATAAGAGTAACATTCACTGACCAAGAATGATGTTGAAAACAGAGCATAATGCCATGTCAAGAGAAGAAATAATTTTTTTCAGTGTAGCAAGGTGAACAACAATGTAAGAATTTCAGATTTCTTAGCTAAAAAGTGACAACTGTTAGTGTAGTACAACTTTTGAAAAGTGTGAGCAGATTAATTTGTTTATAATATTGTAAGAGTAATGCCTCAGTTTTCCTCAAGCTTAAGAGTAAGTATAAGGAGATATGCTAAAAACCGGTCTTTAGTAATTTGTACTAAAATATCATATTAACTATTATACCTAGTACTCCTGCTGTCATTGTTGAGTAATTTATGTAACTGTATATCATGCTCACTTTAAAAATAAGTTCAAAGTATGAAATGTTCTTAAGTGGGCTGAAATTTATCCCCTCAATACTGGAACATTCCCACTTTTAAGGATATTCACACTGTGACATATTGTCAGTGTCAGACTGTCTCCATATGGATTCAATTATTCACAGGAAAACAATTTATTTTCTTCATTTGGGAGAATCCTATCTACCCCAGTCTTTCTCTGATACTATATTAGGCAAAATTCCCTGGGTTTCTGGTCAGAAGTGATTATACAAGGGGGTTTGTAGCTTTCAGGGAGTGTTACTGTTATATTCCACTTCTACTTGCCATCATTAGACAAATAAATCCTTAACAATTCTCCTCTGGGTGCAGAACTGACCATGCAAGAAGTGTCTTACGGAAATCTGCATCTGCTAATCAAAGTGTATAATCTTGTGATTTGGAAGAACAGCTCACATTTGTAATCAAAATTTGTTTTGTTTGCCTGTGTTATTCTAATATTTATTGTATGACCCTTCTACTGCAATTGTACAGATTTCTGATTAGACCTCAATTTTTCTCTGAAGGATGACAGCCTATGTGGTGTCACCTTGATGTAAATCTTGACGACACCTCTTAGATTATATTTTAGGTCAACCTATTACCACAAAACTTTAAACTTTGATTTAAAAAACTACCTTTTTTTTTACTCTAGAGAAATAAACTTTATTTTACTTCTAGAGAAATAAACAAATGCCATTATTGTCTCCCCTCTGTAAGGTTAAAGCAACAGAGAGATGTTTCTAAAGCGTTGGAATAAATGATAGGGAGAGACTGCAATACTGCCTACACTATTACTGATACTATGACATATTTCACCTGGGAAGAAAGAAGCTTTCAAGAAAGTAATAAATCAATTGTGATAAGTACCAAAGACATTGATACATATTTTCTCAGTTTTATTTTTTAATCTCATGAATCCAGATGATACTAAAATAAAATTTTATGTAAAATTGCATTACCAGCCTAGCTTACAGTCGTGGCAGGCATATGTCATTCTTTGGGTAGAACATAGATTGCATTTAGTCATTTTCTAATTTTACAATTATATTTTATATGCTATGATGCATTGTAGGCTTGTTTTTTGCATGTTTCTTTGTTTTTGTCAGGAGATAGCAGGGTAATGATCCTCAATTTATTTTAGAAATGTAGATAAAACCTCAAGAGAATTATGCTCCTTATGCCACATGTGAATACAGATTCACTCATGCTTTTATTCAACCATTTGAGTAATACAAGGAAACTGTACTTCATAGGCTTCCTTTGAACTAAAACATTTCTAAGCTTGCTTACCAATTTAATGCTGTTTCTATTCTAAATTGTATAGGTTAGAAAAAACTTCAATTCTATATGCTTAAAAACAAAAATAAATCCAATTCTGGCAAGCTTAAGAAAATTAAGTCCAAACACATTACTGTATTCCATTTCTCTTTTGGAAAGGCAGTGATATGTGCCTTCTTCTTTATATTTAATGTGCAATTGCAACATTATTTTTGTTACTTTTCAATAAGCTAAGATGGAATGATCTGATTCACCCAACATATAATAACATAAATGAGAATAAAACAAAAATATTAGAAAATTGCAGAATAGTCTGAATATCACATTTAACTATTAACAATTAGCAATCTTAATAGTGTGGCTTTAGCCAGGCATAACAGCTAAGACCTTAAAACAGATTTGTAACAATTTAAGATTAAGGAAATTGTTCTAGGACTTGAGACTGGCAGCAAGTGTATGGTTGAGCAAAAACTAAAGTCAGCTGTTTTACTTTAAATCAACTTCCCTCAAATCTCTAAGATATGAATAAATGAGCACATCAATGAAGACAATTATTTGTTGAATTTTAAAATACATCTTAATATAATCCAAACTTAACACAATTAACACTGTTTATCATTACTTCTTTAATCATATTACATAATTTTATTTATTTACTCTATAGAGGTTTTTTTTTTTTTTTTTTTTCCTATCAGAAGATGTACTTTGAACATTTAGGAGATGAAACATCTAATTACAGTCCTTCAACCAGAATTCTCAATGGCCTCAAGAAAGTCTCTTTCTTGTAACATAAAGGATTAGGACCAGAATTGGATGTTTTCAATCCTGGCTATACATTGAAAACTGGGGCAGAAATCAATTTCATTGTACTTTATAATAATGGCATGGTAGTTTTATTGCTTTTGTTTTGTTTTGTTTTTTCAAAGCTTTCTCATTTAGAATGTTCAAATTATAAAAATCTTAGAAAATGCAGGAGACACCTTATGGAAATTGGAACTGGCAAACAATTTCTGATTAGAACCCTAAATGCCCGTACCTTAAGAAATAAGATAGATAAGTGGAACCTCATCAAATTAACGAGCTTCTGCAAAACAAAAGAAACCATCAAGAGAGCAGGAAGACAGCCCACAGAATGGGGAAAAAATATTTGCCAACTGTATATCTGACAAAAGCCTAACATCTAGGATATACAAGGAACTCAAACGTGTTGTAAGAAATAAAACAAACATCCCCATTAAAAAGTAGGCAAAAAGCCTGAATAGACGCTTCTCAAAAGAAGATATACAAGCAGCCACCAGACACATGAAAAAGTGCTCAGCCTCACTCATCATCAGAGAAATGCAAATCAAAACCACATTGAGATACTACCTAACACCTAAGAATGGTCATCATTAACAAAACAAACAACAGATGCTGGAGGGAGTGGAGAAAAAGGAACGCTTCTACACTGCTGATGGGAATGCAAACTAGGGCAACCTCTTTGGAAGACAGTGTGGCAATTTCTGAAAGAAATTCCCCTATTGGGAATATACCCGGAGGATCCCAAATCATTCTACAAAAAAAGATACCTGCACATGTATGTTTGTTGCAGCTCTATTCACAATAGCAAAAACATGGAACCAACCATGCTGCCCATCGAAGCTGGACTGTATTAAAAAAATGTGCTACATATACACAATAAAATATTATGCAGCCATAAAGAAGAACTAACATATGATCTTTGTAGCAACTTGGATGGATTTAGAGTCGGTCATACTCAGTGATCTGTCACAGAACAAATAACAGAGTACCATTTGTTCTCACTCCTAAGCAGATCTTGAACAATTATAATACTATAAGAAAGGAATTGGCAGTAGTGGGAAATTTTCAGGGGAGAGGGGGTGGGATTGGCAGTTGAGGGAAACTACTAGGGAAGGGAAGAGCACACCTCGTCAACAATGGTACCTACATAATCAACGTTTGCATATCTAACCCTGAATAGTACCCCACATCTTTATAATAAAAAAAAGAAAGTGATTGGCACTACTGGGAAACTGTCAGAAGAGGAGGGGGTGGGATTGACAGTTGAGGGAGACTGCTATGGGAGGGAGGGGCACACCTCATAAACAAGGGTAACTGCATAGTCATGGTTTGTATACCTAATCCTGAATTGTACCCCAAATCTTTATAATAAAAAATATATACAATAAAACACAGAGAGCAAAAAAGAAAAGAAAAAAAAGAAATCTATGTACATTTTTAATAAGGGAAATCATATCTGGGATTTATTTTCAAATAAACTCCAGAAAGAAAAAAAGATAAAACGAAACAAATATGAAGGGAAACAGAAGGAAAAAGGAAAGAGAAAGAAAGTGCCCCTCACACCTCCCAAAAGAGTAATAACATAAAATGGTGTTATAATTTTGAGGCTGGTTGATTGTATTTTCCTATTGCCCACAAGGATGGCTACATAGTAGAAAGGAGAGCTTTATTTGCGGTATCTGTTTGCACACCTGGGAGAGAGAGTCTCTAGCATGAACCAAAGGTACTCTCTTTTCAAAGAAGGCAGGGGCAGGTTGAGTTTTATGCCTCACAGGATCCATATTATACAATAGAGTCATACATATTCAGCAGGTTTGTGGGAAAAGTGATACATATTTATGAGGTAAGTGGAGTAAATGTGCAATGGGCTAACATATGTAACACACAACCCATGTTGAGTTTAGGGAGAGTTTTAGCATTGTCATTAAGTGGAAATTGGCTCTTATGTAAAAAGGTGAATTACAGGACACAAAGACAATTTGTGGGCGACCTCCACAAACTGGCTGAAACTGGCTTAAGGCCTGCCATTGTTTACTACAAAAGAATGTGAGTGGTTCTCTGTTCAGTCAGAGAAGTAGTGGTCTGTGTTGTAAGTGAGAATTAAAAGGGATCTAATAATTTGCCTGATATCTTATATTGTTTGAGAGTTTAATAAAAGTGTGGTTTTTCTTGTAGCCTTAGGAATTTAGAAATTTGCCATGTCTGCTGGGCTCTGAACCCTTTCTTTGCACATCACTTTTGTTTCCTTAACCTTACAGTCTGTCTTAGTTGATAAAGAAGCATCTATTTTAATCTCTCAGGTCACAATTGTTACATGGAAGTTCATTCTCTATAGTTTTGTTTATAAAATTCCATAAAACAATACCAACAAACAAACTTTGCTTGGGCTTCAGTTCTATCAGTTTTAGAGATTCTGAGTTAGTACTCTGAGTCAGTGTTTTCTAGAGTACGGTGTTTAAAGTAAAATCATAAGCAGGGCATATGTTTGAAATGCAAATTATTGGGATCTACTCTAGTTTTAATGAATTGGAAACCCTGAGAGTGGGACTTAGCAATCTGTGTTCTTAAAACCTCTCCCTGTGATTTTAATTAATGCTTAAATTTGGATCTGACCAAGACCCTATACTGGTGTTACATTTAAATCCACAGGTAATTCTAATTTGCATGTCAAGAATCACTGGACACTGAAAAGGATGATTTCTAAACTCAATAAGACCTTTAAGTTTTCATTTAAAAAAAAATAGACCATTGTCTTGGTAAGCTATGTAGTGTGGCCACGTGCTCTTTGAGCTATGGCCAGGCCATGTTTTCTTAAGCTTTGGCTCCCTCTCCTAACTTGGGGAGGTGAATCTCCTCTCTCTCTCTCTTTTTAATTTAGTTTTTAAATGAATTATATTATTGAATAAAAAATGAAAATAATACACACACCCATTTTACCGTTTAGGTTTATATTTTGCTACATTCTACAGATTGCTCAATTAAAGGTATGACAATTACTGATGAGAGGATTAAATGAGCTAAAACATAAAGTGCACTAAAATACGTCTGATTTGTAAGACAAGTTAATTTTATTTTTAGTTTCTGTTGCATATATATCAATTTGCAAAAATATTCTACAAATTTTGCTACGAAAAGTATAAAAACAAATTTTAAAATACATTTGTGTATTTTACCAACTTTCTAATGCAAGTTATTTTATATCCGGAAACAAAAAGTTTTGTTTAGTTGTAATGAATCATATTAATATTTTCCATGAATACTAGCTCCTATGTAAATTAACTAGCAATATGTTTTTGATTACCTTATTTGGCCCGACATAAATTAAAATTTATTTTCTTCACAATTGAGTGTGAAGGCTTAAAGAGGAACTAAAGGAAACATTATGGCTAAATATATTCTGGTATACTGGATGGGATGATGGGATGGAAAACTAGAAAAAAAATTAGTCATAAACTAAAAACAGTTGAATAAAAAAATGAACTTTAGTTTAAAATGTTTATGATAAATGCACCAAAAGAACATAAAATGCTAGTACAGGCGAATCTTGTTTTATTGTGCTTTGCAGGTACTGTATTTTTCACAAATTGAAAGTTTGTGGAAACACTGCATTTAGCAAGTCTATCAGTGTCATTATTCCAACAACACATGCTCCCTTCATGTCTCTGACACATGTTATTAACTGTCACATTACTTCAAGTTTTTCATTATTGTTATATAGAATTTAGTGACCTGTGTTCAGCAATCTGTGATGTTACTATAGTAAGTATTTTGGGGCAACAAAGATTTCCAACTTAATCAATAAATGTTTTATGTGTCCTGATTGCTCTAAAACCTGACTTTTCCCCATCTATATTTCCTCAGGTCTCCCTAGTCCATAATACATAATATTGAAATGAGGTCAATTAATAACCTTATACCATCAAAACATATTGTCTCCCTGAAATCTCATATGATTGTTAGCATCTTTTAGCAATAAAGTATTTTTAATTTAAGTATATGCCTTTTTATATATCATGCTATTGCACAATTAATGGACTACAGTATATAGCCTAACACTTCAGATTCTAATTATTCAAGTGAAAAGAAGAGCCACAGGTCTCTCACTTAAAATCAAAAGTTAAAAATGGTTCAGCTTAATGAGAAAGACATGTAGAAAGCTGAGATAGGGTGAAAGCTAGATTCCTTGTACCAAATAGTTAGCCAAGTTGTGAATGCAAAGGAAAAGTTCTTGAATATTAAAAAGTAGCACTCCAGTGAACACATGAATGATAAGAAATCCAAAGAGCCGTATTGCTGACTTGGAGAACATCTCCGTGGTCTGAATAAAAGATCAAAACAGTCCCAACATTTTCTCTTAAGCCAAAGTTTAATCTACAACAAGGGCTGAACTCTCTTAAATTCTGTGAAGATTGAAAGAGGTGAGGAAGTTGACAAGAAAGACTGAAGCTAGCAGAGGTTGGTTCATGAGGTTTACAAAAAAGAAGCTATTGCCAGACTCGGTGACTCAGCCTGTAATCCTGCGTTTTGGGAGGCTGAGGTGAGTGGATTGCCTGAGCCCGCGGGTTCGAGACCCGCCTGGGCAACTTGGCGAGACCTCATCTCTACAATAAATCAAAAAATCAGCCGGGTGTGGTAGCGCGCGCCTGTAGTTCCAGCTATTTGGAAGGCTGAGGCAGAAGGATCGCCGGAGCCCAGCA
>CAUYQG010274862.1:0-19367 GCA_963574415.1 Tarsius wallacei | reverse complement strand
GCTACCACGCCCGGCTAATTTTTTGATTTATTGTAGAGATGAGGTCTCGCTTGCCCAGGCGGGTCTCGAACCCGCGGGCTCAGGCAATCCACTCACCTCAGCCTCCCAAAGGCGCGGGATGACAGGCTGAGCCACCGAGCCCGGCTTTTTGTACATTTTTATATCCCTAGTATTTGGCTCGATACCTGTTTTTACTGCTGATAAGGATGATTTCGGTTTGCTGTTCTGTGTTTTAAAGATGCCATTGTGGACTTTTGGCCATACTTGTGCAAACAGTAGGCTGGACAATGCCTCTTTATTTTTAACACACTTTTTGATTCATACTGTATAATAAAGATGAGAAAGATAATTACAGGATGAGTGATTGCTTTGATGTGTTAGACGTGTAACAGGTAGTCTCTAATTCTAATCCTGCAGGGTTAACATTATTTTCTGCCAAAGAAACTGGAGCACAGAGCAGTTAAATAACTTCCCCAAGATCCAGTCACTGGCAAAACTGGGATTGAAAGGTATATATGGCTACAAAAGCCTTACTATTTCTGTTATCCCTGGTCCCTACCTATTATTTATATTTTAGAAACATAAAATAAACTATCAGGTAGTAGTTTGTAGTTTAGAAAAATCAAGAGGGAAACAAAAAAAGTGAAAGTTCAGTTACAGTCTTGCAACCTGAAAAATCCAGCTGTTTCAATTTACCTGATTCTTGTCCTGTGCTCGTCCACATGTGTATCAGGTGAACATGGTAGACCGGCCATTTGTGTCTCTTTTACTCTCTCTCTTTCTCTTTTCACGCAAACATTACATCTAGAGTATTTTCCAGTGTCTGGTCATAGTCTTCATAACTGTGGTTTTGATGATGTGCGTTTCATTTCTGATCTTGATGTCAATAAGACTCTGCCAACTCCAGTGGCTCTCCTGTCCCTTCCCTTTTCTGCTCCCTGCTCTGTAAGCGCATCTGGCCTTTATTGGAGGCAGCTGTGAAGAGAGCGCTGAAATTGGTGCCAGAAAAGTTGGACTGAGTCCCAGATATGACAGTTACTAGTTGTGTGACCTTGGGCAAGTCAGATTCACTCAATTTCAAGCTCCTCTCTTGATCAGTGAGCACCTTTAAGACAGGGATCGTGGGCAACCCCTTCGGGTCCCGTCCCACTGTGGGAGCTTTTCTGTCCTCACAATAAAGCCTGCTTTCAAAAAAAAAAAAAAAAAAAAAGACAGGGATTGTTTTATTTCTCCTTTGTAGGTCTTGTGTCTGGCACAAAGTATGAGATCAGTACAAGCTTGATAAAGACTCAAATTCCTCATCTGTAAAATGGAATAATTAACCTAGTCTATAAAGATATGGTAATTAAATGAAGTGTTATACATACACACACAAACATATTTACACACACATATTCTCCACAATTGTAAATCATTATATAAATATAAGTTGGCATAACTAGGTTTATACCCAGTTGCTGGGTTTATACAATTCACATAAAAGTCTGTTCAATTATCTGGAAGGAC
Organism: Tarsius wallacei; assembly: GCA_963574415.1. NCBI lineage: Eukaryota > Metazoa > Chordata > Mammalia > Primates > Tarsiidae > Tarsius > Tarsius wallacei. The sequence continues at coordinate 17,861 of CAUYQG010274862.1, read as the reverse complement.
GGCAAGATTTCTAACTGAATTTTTCATCTTTCATCCAGATGTTTGGCATCCTGTAGGCACAGTAGACCACAGACATAAAGGAATCAACATTGAATGTCTATGCTGACTTGTCTGTATTTCTTTGACATGATACTGTCTCCCTGGCAACAGAGGCTGCATGTGTTTAAATTGCTGGGTGCAACACCATGCTTAGCCAGGACCTAAATAAGTGCACTTTGGTGTGAAAAAAATAAAGGATGTGAAATTTTTAAAAAGTTCAGGTACAAGGGAAATCATAGGCTGCAAAAACTCATTCTAGTTGGTGCAGCCATTTGCCTTGGGGGTAGAAGCTGTGGGATTAGTTGAGTTTATACAGAAGAAAACAATCCAATAGTATGAGAGCAGTTTTTCATTCTTATCCAGGTATAAGGTCAATGCTCTTACAGAAACAAAAAGGAAATAGTCCAGAAACTTGTGAAATAATTCTTATCTCATCTTTTTGTATGATAATAAGAATTCCTTTTCATAATAAATTCCTAAGAGCCAAATTTTTCTCACTATCTACATAATATCAACACTGTAATTCTCAGTTTTAACAAAGATTCACTTGATTTCAAGGCTAGATGACTCTAAAAGCCAGAGCTATGTTAGTTGCACGTGACACTGGGAAATAAATTTTGTTTTTTAAAAACATTTTATGTGTGCCATTGTTATCTGTAGAAATTTAGTACAATGCAAGCTACTCAACCATAACTAGAAGTACACTGTCTTATATTGCTTTTAAACCATATTAATCAGATTAAACAGCATTTTAAATTACATACCTAAAAACATTTCCACACAAAAAATATGTGGTGATTTTATAGTTGATTTTATCTTCTTATACACTAGAAAATATTTTTGATGTACAATTTAAGCCCAATCCATTTTGCCACTTGTGCAAAAGAGGTATCTTTAAACAAAACTATGATTTATTTCTATGTATTCTTTGATTTTTAAATTCAATTTATCTGGGTACATGTTCATTTTGAATTGTCATTCAAATTTATTTATGAATTAAGAAAATAAATACATACTTTTAACAATCAGCAAGCAAAATAAAACATACCAGGAATTAATAGTGGAGAATAAGACAAAATGCTGAAATTAAACTAACAAACACTGTCAACCTAGAATTCTATACCCAGCAAATATTACTTTACAAATGAAGGCAAAATAAAGACATTTTCAGATAACAAAAGCCATGAGAAGCTAATTCCGGCAGCTATGACTATAGTAAATGCAAAAAGAAATTCCTCAGACTGTTGGAAATTTAGATTTGCAAAAAAGAATAAAGAAACCTCAAAATTGTAAATATGTAAATAAACATAAAACATGCTGTATTTTTTCCCTCTCCGTTTCTTTAAAAGATGTCTCAGATCTAACCATGATGGAATAACAGAACTAGACTTACCTTCCCACCATAAAAACGAGAAAACTGAATGAATATATGAGACAATGTTTTCAACAATGGACAACAGGCAGCTTGAGTCTGTGGTTCCTGAAAGAAGGAAATTATATGAGATGAACTTATGGTAGGCCTAGCTTTCTGCTTAGAGGGCACATTTTAAACCAAAATACAGGGGAGTGGGGGAGTATCCAAAGCAGAATACAGTAGTTTTGCTAGGTGATGACATAGAGTTCAGAGTTCAGGGAGGCTGAGACAACTAGAACTAATGGGGAAGAGTTCTGTAGAGGAGAAAGCTAAGCAGAGAAGGAGATCCAGAATCTAGATTGGTGTCTAATTGAATCTTTGGTGAATTCTAAGCTGCGTGTGTGTAGAGTAAAATTCCACAAGGATGGGCAAAGAAAGACTGTAGAACTACAAGCTGAACAATAGTTAGATATCTCACAGGACTAAGATACAACTGTGTTCCAACCAGCCAGAATAGAGAGTCTTTATTAATTACTCACGGCACAAACTAGAGACTCCTGGAGTGTCACACCTTATTGGTAAGATGGAAATATCTATAGAAAAGCAGTTATGTTCTAGACTCACACCAACAAAAAGCTTAAAAACAAGTTTCAAAAGAATCAGTATCACCTAAAAAATTATTTACTTTCCTGCAAAAATGAAGTATTGCTATTTTTGAAAAGGCAACAAATTGAGACACTTAGTATAAAATTCTAACATCTAATATGCAATTAAATCTTTCTAGACATAACAGGAAGAAAAATATGACAAATAAAGGAATAAAGTCAATTAATAGAAATGAACCTCAAAATAAAAACAGTAATGGAAATAGCAGACACACAAGCTAAAAACAGCTCTTACAAATATGCTTAAGTATTTCAAGAAAACATAAACATAATGATAAGAGAAACAATACAAAAAGAGTCAAACGGTATACTTTTAGAATGGAAAAATTCTAAACATTTTACAACATCTGAAATAAAGATTCACTGGACAGGATTATCAAAAAACAAGACACAATTGGAAGAAACATCAGTGAACTTGCAAACATGCAATAGAAACTAATCTGAAGCACAGAAACAAAAAAGAATAATAATGATTAAAAGAACAGTGCCTTAGTGATGGATGAAATAATAAGAAGCATTCTACTGGACAATAAATATCAAGATGGTAGGTTTATACCCAACCATATCAATAATTACATTGAATGTAAATGGCATAAATAATTCAATGAAGAGGCATAGATTGTGAGACTGGATAAGAATGCAAGACATGGCTATATGCTGTTGAAAAGGAACACACTTGGCTAGGCCCGGTGACTCACGCCTATAATCCCAGCACTTTAGGAGGCAGAGGCGAGAGGATTACCTGAGCTCAGGGGTTTGAAACTAGCCTGAGCAACATGGCAAGACCTCATCTCTACAATAAATAAAAAAATTAGCCAGGTGTGGTGGCGCATCCCTGTGGTTCCAGCTACTTGGAAGGCTGAGGTGGAAGGATCGCCTGAGCCCAGCAGGTCGAGGCTGCAGTGGTTGTGAGCGTGCCACTGCACTCTAGCCTGAGTGACAGAGTGAGACTCCCACTCAAAAGAAAAATAAATAAAGAAAAGAAAAATAGAAAAGAAAAGAAAAGTACACATTTGAAAAATAGGGGAAAAGTAAAAGGATAAAAAAGTGCTATAGATTACTCGTACATCGCTGGTGGGAATGTAAAACGGTACAGTCATTCTGGAAAACAGTATGGCACCTTGTTGCAAAACCAGATAACCTAGTAAATAGCATCAACAAAAAACCTATAGCTAACATAAGTCTATAGGAAGAAAGATAGAATTTCTTCCTCTAATATTATATGCAAGGGGAAAATGTTCAACTTTACCACTTTTCTTCTTTTTTTTGAGTTGGAGTCTCACTCTGTTGCCCAGGCTGGAGTGCAGTGGCATGCTCACAGCCACCCCAGCGTTGACCTGCTGGATTCAGGTGATCCTTCTGCCTCAGCCTTCCAAGTAGCTGGAACTACAAGCATGCGCTACCGTGCCTGGATAATTTTTTGGTTGATTGTAGAGATGAGGTCTTGCCAAGTAGCCCAGGCCGTTCTCGAACCCATGGGCTCCGTCAATCCTCTCACCTCAGCCTCCCAAGGTTCTGGGATTACAGCATCTTTACTACTTCTTTCCAACATCTTACTATAGGCCCCAGATGAATGATACAATTTTGTATATAAAATATCCTAAGGGATCTACAGAAAAAGTTGCCAAAAGTGAAGTGGGTTTATCAAGGTCACAGGATAAAAAGTCAATATATAAAAATTAATTGCAATCTTATATGCTAGTAATGAAATTGAAAAATGAAGTTAAAAAAATTACCATTTATAATAATACCAAATTTGAAATACTTAGCAATTTAACAATTTTAGGCCAGACTGTACAATGTAAACTGCAAAACACTGATGAGTGAAATTAAAGAAACCCTATATAAATTGAGAGATAAACCTGTGTTCCTGTATTAAATGACTCAGTATTGTTAAAGTGGCAGTTTTCTCTACATGATCCATAGATACAATGAAATCCTAAGAAAAGCCCAGCATGCTTTTTGTTGGAAACTATACAATCTATTTCTAATATTTTATGGAACGGCAAAGGACTTACGCCAAAATATTTTTTAAGAGAGGAAGAAATAGACTACTTGATTTTAATACTTACTGTGAAGTTAGTGTAAACAAGACAAGGATGATATTGACATAGGATAGACATACATGTCAAGAGGACAAAATAGATAATCCAGAAACAGACTCACACACGCATGGTCAGTTGATGTTCACCAAAGGTATCAAGGGAATAGGTCAGGCTTTGCAACAATTGTGTTGGAACAATTGGCTTTCCACTTGGAAGAAACGAATGTCAACATTTAACTTATTTCTTACACAAATATCATCTTCAAATGGATCACAGATCTAAAAGCAAACGCTAAAAATAGAAACCTTCTAGAAAAGAATGCAGGAGAAAATCTTTGCAAACCCAGGATAAACATATATATTTTTTGGATTAAAAACAAACTGTGAGCCATAAAAATTGTTTAGTTTTCATAAACATTAAAAACTTTTGCTCTCTGTCCCCATTAAGAAAATGAAAGCCACAGACAGGAAGGAAATATTTGTCTCACATGTATCTGACAAAGGACTTCTAGCTGAAATGTGTAAAGAATTCTTACAGTTCTATAATAAAAAGATAAACAACCCAATAAAGATTTTAATAGGCACTTCACAAAGGAAGATACACAAATAGACTTTAAGGGAAGGCGTATGATCAGAGAAAAAAGAGTATTTCATAATGATAAAATGAGGACATCATAATGAATTCATCAGGAAAACACAACAATCGTAAATGAGTATTCACTTAATAACAGAGCTTTTAAATTTATAAAGCAAAGATGGACAGAACTAAAGGAAGACAGACAAACTTACATAATAGATGGAGTTTTTTAGCAGTCCTCTCTCAAAATCCCCCACCTCACCACCTTTCTACAACGTTTGCTGCCCTGGATGAGCCCCCTTGGCTTCAGGAATGTCAGCCACGGGGGTAAATGAAAAGGAGGGAGGTCTGTGTTCTGGAACTGGATCTGACACTGAGGATCTTTAGCGAACTTCATTCAGTCATGCAACAAATATGTATTCAGCTTCATTCATGTGCCAGATTCCCTAAAGGCAGCGACCCACAGGCAACCTGCTCTGCGGATTATGGTTTACTGGAGCACATGGGTAAATGCCTCTCTGAGACTCAGTTTTCCCATGTCTGACGTGTGGGTAACAACAACAGCATGGAAACATCTTAAATGGCCAGCACAACGTATTCATATACTGTGGCATAATCATTAGAATTCTGTACAACAGTGAAAATGCATCAACTGGAACTGCGTTTATTAATGTGGATAAATAAGCTAAATGCAAAGAGGCAAACGGAGAATGATATACTGGGGTGACTATAAGAAGTTTTAAAAGGTGCAAAACAATGGATTATGAACACATGTCTTTATAGTAAAGGCAAGAAATTATGCATGGGAATTTGTCAAATTTGGAAGAAATCTCTGGACTTTTTCTGGACTGTTCTTGAAAGTTAAGAACATGATAACAGAAGTTAAAAATTAGTAGAAAGATTGGAAGATAAAATTCAGAAATGAAAAATAGGAGTGAAAAGATACATTAGAGGACTAATTCAGGAGGTTCAGTAACTGAACAAAAGGAGTTCAAGAAAGAAACCAGAGAAAACTCAAGGGAGGAAAGTGTCAGTAAATAAAATTTCCCAGAACTGAAGGCTGTGAATCTCCAGGGCCCACTAAGTACCTAGCACTAGGTTAAAAATACACCCAACGTAGGACACATACATGTGAAATTCCAGAATAACTGGTGTATTTGTCAGGGTTATTGATGCCAGCTGCTGAAGCAGACAACCCTCAAAAATGTTAGTGGCATCACAAAACCAAAATTTCCCATTTATGCAAAGTCTAACATATTTCAGGTGGTCCCACTCCCCCTTGTAAATATGACACTCGGATCATGTATCCCTGGAGGTAGCTGTGGCAAGGGAAGATAGGGCTGGAGGAAGCATACTGGCTTTTCGTTTCCTTAGCCTGGAGGTGACATGTGTCACTTCTGCTCTCAGCCCACTGGTGAGACCATGACTCTGACCCTAACTACGGGAGAGGCTGGAAAACCTAGGGGTGGCACATGCAATATTGGGTGTTGTGCATACCAATAATTGATTATAGAGAAGATGCCACACATTTTCAGGAAAAACCAAACTGGTCATACCCAATGGTTCAGGCATCAGAAAAGCTTTGGATTTCTCACTGGGAGTTAGAAAACAATGGATTGATGCTTTCAGAAATTTTAATGTAAGCAATTTATACCTAGAATTCTATGCCTATCCAAACTATCAATCAAGGGTCAGTGTAGAATAAACCCATTTTCGGACATTGAGGATCTCAAACAATTTACTTTCTATATGTCATTTCTCAGGAACCTACCAGAGAATATGCTCCATTAAAGTGAGAGAGAGAACCAAGCAAGTGGGAGACAAAGGATCCAGGAGACCCGATCCAGGAGAAAGGTGAAGAGAATTCCCAAGGTTATGGTGAAGGGAGCGCCCTTGATGAGAGCTGTGTACCTGGCAGAGAAGGGAAACAGTCAGGTAGCAGCAGGTGAGAAGAGAGGCTTCTTCAAGCAGATGTAATTGACAGGTTACTGGATATATTAAAAGAAAATATAAACAATTGGCACTGAGTCTGTTGAATTAATCATAGTTAGGAAAAGAACAAAATGGGGAAAAGGAGATAGTTACAAAGTCTAGACAAAGCACAAGGTTGTGCTGGGAAGGAATTTAATTATAGCTTACTTAGCTGTGAATAGCATCATAGTTACCCTCCCAAATACTGTTGTAATTAAAATTGTGCTCTAAGTACATTGGGAGGTTGAAGGGATAGGAAGACTGTATGGGGCAGAACGGACAGGGGAAAGAAAGAGAGCTAAGCTTCATCTTTTATTGTGGGAAATTAATTGATAATTCCTGAAACTGGGAAAAAAAAAAAAGGAGCAAGCATGTTAAGTGGTAGGAAGTAAATATCCAGAGAATCAGACAGAAGAAAAATACGAATGGTTGCCTCTGGGAGAAAGAGATGAAGGTGGGGACATTGGGAACTGCTGTTTGACTTCATAAACTTTTATGACTCTTTAAATTATGAATTGTGTGCATGTATAACTTTGATAAAAATAAAGAGTTAGCCGGGCTCGGTGGCTCAGCCTGTAATCCCGCGCCTTTGGGAGGCTGGGGTGAGTGGATTGCCTGAGCCCATGGGTTTGAGACCCGCCTGGGCAGGCGAGACCTCATCTCTACAATAAATCAAAAATTAGCTGGGCGTGGTAGCTAGCGCCCGCCTGTAGTTCCAGCTACTCGGAAGGCTGAGGCGGAAAGATCGCCGGAGCCCAGCAGATCGAGGCTGCGGTGGCTGGGAGAGGCCACTGCACTCCAGTCTGGGCAACAGAGTGAGACTCCAACTCAAAAAAAAATAAAATAAAATAAAAAGATCTCCTTGTTATTTTCTATATTGCTTCTAGTTGTCTTTAATATGTAGTGTTGGCCCCTTTGGATTAGAATTTTTTAGGAAAGAATTTGTTACATTTTTAGTTGGTTGTATTATTTTAAAACTTTTCTCATTACTTTCAAATTTTAATCCTTTTTGTTCACAGATGCGGAATTTATGATTTACAGTAATTTTTTGTGACTTAATATCTGGTCAGTTTTTGTTTTCATGGGCAGTTGGCAAATAATACATATTCTTTGTAGGCAACACAATTCAATATGCATTGTTAGTGAAGTGAGAAGGAACAGTCATCTCTTTTTCTTCCTACTGCTCATACCGCTTCCATTACTTTTGTGCCCAAATGTGTGAGGAATGTGTGGGGATTTTCCACACATTCCGGTTCTCCTACTTTCGAGACATGAACTGGGTGTTCTACAATTTACTTATGACACAAACTACCTAGAGTTAGTGCAGCCCTCATGGGTGAAGGCTTCCAGGCCTGCCCCTTACTTCAGATGCCAGTCAGAAGTAGCGAACCCCCACGTTGCCACACTTTGGGACGACTTGGCTACATATCAGGGGTTCCCATGACTCCCTACTCACTTCGATAATTTGCTATGACAGTTAACATAGCTCAGGGAAACACTAAACTACTGTTACTATTTTATTATAAAGGGTGTGACGAAGGATGCAGATGAACAGCCAGATGAAGGGGTAGGTCCAGAAGGGTACTGAATACGGGATCTTTTTGCCCCATGAAGTTGGGTTGCACCACCCTTCTGGCACAGGGATGCATTCACCAACTCAGTAGCTTTCTGAACCCTGTACTCTGGAGGGTTTTTTTTCTTTTTTTTTTTAAATTTTAAAAATGTAGGGTATGAGTCAGGATTCGGTATATAAATGGTCATCGTACAGGTAAAGTGTGGGCCTTCCTTTGGTCCCCACTTTGCCTGGTTGGAGATTTTTACGGAGTCTTAATCATGTAGATATGATTGATTATTAACTCAGCCTCCGGCTCCTTTCCCCTCCTGTGAGGATGGGGGTTGGGGCTGAAAGTTCTAAACGTCTAATCATGGCTGGTCCTTTAGGTGATCATCCCCTATCCTGGGGCCCACCAGGAGTTGCGTCATTTGAAACAGAAGATGTTTCTATCACCCAGGACATTTCAAGAGATGTAGGCTCTCTGTCAGAAATCAGTGTCAAAGACTGAATTTTGTACGAAAAGACGCACCTAGCACCCCCATTGCTTAGGAAATGACAAGGGTTTTAGTATTTCTGTCAGGAACTGGGGTCAGAGACCAAATATTAAGACAAACGATGCTCCTGGCATCCCTATCCTAGGAGATTATAAGGGTTTTAGATGCTCTGTATCAGGAAATGGGGGGTAGAGACCAATAAATGTGTAGATGTGTCTTACTATTTCATATTTAGTATTATAAATTTATTCGGTTTTCTATATCCTTGTCTATTTTTTGCCTTTTTTTATCTGCCTAAGACTTAAAAAAAATTAAGTTTTTCAGTTCTGTTGTGTTTCTGTCAAGCCTACATTTAAAAATATATATTTTCCTATTTTAATACTGTGTTATTTTTCACATAGAAGTTTGCAACTTTTCCATGTTCCTTTTACATATACACTTTAATAGTATAAAATAATCACATTTATCTCATTCAGTATCTTTTGCCCTGAATTCTGTTTTCATATTGGTTTGAATTGCTGGATGTATCTTTGCCTATTTTTTTTTCAAACAGAGGTTGGATTTTGTCATTTGATTGTCTTTTAATAGATGGGTGTAACCTATTTAAAATTCTTTTTATAATTGATATGTTTGACTTTTTTATGCTTTCTATTTTTGTGCTTTTTAAAATTGTTTCCTTTATTTGTTGGTTCTTATTATGACACTTCTTTTATCTGTGGAATCCAAAATATAAAATGAAAAACAAAAACCCCAAGAAGTAGATGAGACATGTTCTGTATTGGATTTTTCTCAGTCTCACTCCATCTGCCTTAAGTTTAGCAGAGATTCTTCCCAGATTCTGACAAGAAGTTGTTTGTTGTGAGTTTTCTTTTGATTTCCAAGTATCTGTAAGTATTTAACTAGGAAGTTAATAGAAGCTATAGAAGGAACTGCTTAGGTAGATGTAATTTTTAATGAAACTCTATCATTAGATTTGTTAGGTCAATATAACATAAAGCAGATCTTCATTTGTCTTAACATCAGCAGTGGTAGAAGAAAGGGACCAATATTTTGGTAAGCTAGAATTCAACATTGTAAGCAATTATAACTAGCAGTGTAGTTAATATTGTGGTCATCAGATCCATTCTGAATTCATTCAGGGATGATACTGTTGACTCAAGAAGATATTTGCAATGATAACTTCTTCAGCTGGATGTGTTTATGTACTTGTCATGCATGATTGAAATGAGAAAGTAGTATTAATTAGGAGAGTAGCTTTTTGTCTGTAATTTTTTTTTTGATTGGGTCTTATTGGTTGAGGGAGTATTTAAGTATTGGATTCTAGAAAATGTACCCAATAGAGATCTTGTTCTTTGACAGTATCCCTCTAAAGGGGCAGGCTGACTAGTTGCTTTTATTTCTCAAGTTGCCCTTTTTCTTTTGAGTATTTTTAGGTGATTCTGTGAACACATCGTTCTCTCACAAATGCATGATCTTAAAGTTAAGCAGTTTACTATGTTTCTAATTCTAAAGAGAATGCTGCCTTTGGAATACTGAATTTGAGAATTTATGTTACTATATAAAAGTGCTATGCCTGTTTCCAATCCATCACCCACTCTCATCCATTACTTGAAAGGGATTTGCTCAAATTACCAGTAGATGGCAGTCTTGCATTTTAGTGACTTGGAGCTTTAGTAGTAAACTTCTCTTTCATCTCTTCTCTCATATATCCTCATATATGAGAATTTTTCACTACCATCTTATGTAAATTGAATGTGTTTGGAACCAGGCAAGAAAGTAGAATTTTGGAGTCTAATCTAGCATTTCTACCCTCTCATGCCCACATTAGTTAATTCTGGTCTTCTCTGACTGCCTAGACTGGATTAGTTTCCCTGACAAACTTTCCCCATAATTTTTTTCCTTTTCGGGTACTCTGCAGTTTCATGTTGTTTATGCATGTAGCTTTCCTGCCCCCCTCCTCTCTTTGTAATTAGTAAATATTTTACATCAAGGTATTTCGAGACTGGGTAACTATCTTGTTCTCTATAAGCTTTTAATTTATTATTATCAATATAGACTGTTTTACTGCAGGTTATAATTTGTTGCTATAATGATTTATTTTGACACTCAGATTGCCCAAGATTTGGCCAGTGGGATCCCATTCACGCTGGTGGGTGTGCCTTTTTGACATATCCCCATCAGTCCTTATGGGTGTCCTAGCTTTTTGGCACAACAAGATGCATAATACTCATCTTGCCTTTCCCTGCCCCAGCCAGAAATCAGCAATTTCTTCAAAGAGTGCTGGCTTGTGTTAGTAGAGAACGGCATTTAGAAAACAGGATCTGTGTGCTTAGTGTATACATTACTATTGTGTTATTACAGCTTCCACACCATCTGAATGGACAAAGTTAGGCAATATATTTTATACATATTTAATACTGATACAGAAATTTATATTTGTAGTAGTTTCTGTATTTGTATATGCACATTTATGTGTGTATGTATGTAATCACGCATACACACAACGCCCTCCTTGAGGTTATACTGATACTTTCAATTTCAGGCTAATAACACAGGCTTTATTCTGGTTTTCTTTCCATATTTACAATTTCCTTCTTCAACACAGAGCATTTTGGCTTCTATTATCTTCATATATTTACTTATTTGATCCATTCCAGTTTACGGATCTCTATTGCCCCTTTGGGCAGATGCCCTCCTCACCCTGTTTGGGGTCTGATGTCCCAAATCAGTTTTCCTCCCTTCCCCCTGCCTGGATTCCCTCCCTTTTTATTTTCTTTTTAATTTATGGTTTTACTACATGGTGATCAGAGAGTTTTTTTGTAGTATTTCTGTTTTGTGAAACTTGCTCTTGTTTTCCTTGTGACCTAATACATGATCAATTTTTGTAAATGTATCATGTGCTGTTGAGAAGGTATATTCTCTGTCAAATATCTCATATGACATAAGACATATGTCATAAGACATAAGAATGACCATGTTGATCATGTTATTTAGTTCTCAATTTTTTGTTGTTGTTTTTCAACTGATCTGTCTTATACTGAGAGTGGTATTTGTATCAATAGTGTGTTTCTGTCAGTTTCTCCTTCTCTCTCCTGTAGTTTTTCTTTATGTAGGAGGTTGATCTTATGTGGTACATAGATATTAAGTATTGTTATTTTTTGTTGGGAATTGTAACTTTTTCATTTTTTGTTCTGAAATCTACTTTGATCTAAGGAGTTTAACTCCTACTTTATTGTTCCATTGCCTCCTATATCTTTGACTATTTTTCTATTTATAGGTTATTTAACATTTGTTCTATTCTGTCTTCTAGTAATGCTGAAGGCCTGGGCCCTGTGTTGTTTTATATGTCTGCTTATTGAATTTATTTATTTGTTGGTTAGGATATATGAAAAGATTCAGATTCAGGTGGCTACTGTTATCCTCCAATCCAAGAATCTGATTTTCCTGTTTGTAGAGTAAATCTCTGCTGTAATTCTTGCCATGTTAGAAGCATATATTGTTTCTGTGTGGAGTTATTGAGTTCAAATGACATATATAGTCTATGATAGGTGCATTCAGATTTATTTGAGCTCCATTTTAAACTTTTCTTGTCCTCCTTAGTGGTTAAATGAGGGTGTTAACTTCAACTCCAAAATTTTATGAACCTGTGATTCATAGTATGTTGATCATTAGGGCTTAAAACACCTTGTCTTTCTTTGCATTGATCATATCTTCAGTAAAACTTTGGCCTTAACTTGAATATTATTAGAGACTGGTGCCACTGAATGTTACTCTGGCAATTTAATATTTTGACTGTCCATGTTCAAGGGACAAGATTGACAGTTTTTAGCATATTTGTTTTATGTGCATAAAAGTTTATCCTTTGCCTAATGAACAAATCAATTACTGAAATATAGACTTTCTATATTAGGCTGGATAGATTGTGGTTTATTGAGTCTGACTTTGATTGATTGGCTTCTGCCAGGGCAACCTATTTTGTCCACATGGTTTTTGTTATAGTCACAATTTCCAAATATATAACTCCCTTCACTGTGACCACAATTTAATAATTTAAAAAATAACATAAAAATACTTTTTAAATAAAATTAGAACATATCAGACAAATCTAAAGTGTTCTTTGACCTCAGCTTGAACCTTTTTCTACCTTCTGTTAGTTAACTACTTAAAAAATTAATAGCTAATACTTGTATATATTTATGGAGTACATGTAAATATTTTGTGTAATGACTGAGTCAGGGTATTTAGGTTATCTGTCACCTTGAATATTTATCATTTCTATGTGTTGGGGATATTTTAAGTTATTTCATCTAGCTATTGAAATATACATTATATTGTTATAGCTGTAGTCACCCTACTCTGCTGTCAAACATTAAAACTTATTCCTTTTATCTAACTGTATGTTTACACCCATTGACCAACCTCTCTTCATCCCCCAACTCCTCCCACGCACTCTTCCCAGCTTCTGGTATCCATCATTCTATGCCTTACCTCCATGAGATCAGCTTTTTTAGCTCCCACATTTAAGTGAGAACATGCCATATTTATCTGTCTGTGCCTGGTTTATTTCACTTGACATAATGACCTTGAATTCCATCTGTGTTTCTCCAAATGACATGATTTCATTCTTTTTTTTTTTTTTGAAAACAGGATTTGCTAAGAGAACAGAAAAACTTCTACAGTGAGAGAGGACCCAAGGGGGTTGCCCAATTTCATTCTTTTTTATGGCCAAATAGTATTCCATTGTATATATCACATTTTCTTTATCCATTCACCCACTGATGGACACTTAGGTTGATTTACATCTTTGTTATTGTGAACAGTGCTAAATTAACACGGGATGTAAGTATCCCTTTGATATGGTGATTTCCTTTCCTTTGAATAAATACCCAGTAGTGGGATTGCTAGGTCTTATGGCAGTTCTATTTTTAGTTTTTTGAGAAATTTTCATGCTGTTTTACATAGTGGCTGTACTAATTTGCATTCCCACCAGCAGTGTGTAAGAGTTTCCTTTTCTCTACATTCTTGCTAGCATCTGTTGGTTTTTGTCTTTTTAGTAATAGCCATTTTAATTGTGGTTAGGTGATGTCTCATCATGGCTTTGATTTGCATTTTCTCAATGATTAGTTTATTCCAGGCATTTTTTTCATATACTTATTGGACATTTGTATGTCTTCTTATTGAGAAATGTCTATTTATATCCTTTGCTTACTTTTTAATGAGATTTTTTTCAACTATTGAGTTGTTTAAATTCTTTGTGTATTCTGGATAGTAGTCCCTTTTTGGACAAGTAGTTTTCAAATATTTCCTCTCATTCAACAGGTTGTCTCTTCACTCTGTTGATTGTTTCCTTTGCTGTGCAGAAGCTTTTTAGTTTAGTCTAGTCCCACTTCTCTGTTTTTGTTTTTGTTGCCTGTGCTTTTGAGGTCTTAGCCATAAAATCTTCGTTTAGACCAATATCCTGAAGTATTTCCCCTATGTTTTCTTCCAGTAGTTTCATGGTTTTAAGTCTTATGTTTAAGTCCTTAATTCATCTTGAGTTGATCTTTTTTTGTGAGAGCTAGAGGTCCCATTTCATTCTTCTACATATGGATATCTGGTTTTCCCAACACCATTGATTAAAGAAGGTATCCTTTCTTCACTGTATGTTTTTGTCACTTTTCAATTGGCTATAACTATGTGGATTGATTTATTTCTGGGTTATCTATTCTGTTTCATTGGTCTGTGTGTTTTTATACCAGTATCATACTGTTTTGGTTACTGTAACCCACTATATTTCTTTGAAGTCAGGTAGTATAATGCCTCCAGCTTTTTTCTTTTTGCTTAGGATTGCTTAGGCTATTTGAACTCTTTTTTGGTTCCATATGAATTTTAGAATTGGTTTTTTTATTTCTGTTAAAGATGACATTGGTATTTTGATAAAGATTGCATTGAATATGTAGATAGGTTGCTTTGGATAGTGCGGTTATTTTAACAATATTAATTCTTATTCATGAGCATGGGATGACCTTCCATTTTTCTGTGTCCCCTTCAGTTTCTTTTATTACTGTTTTACAGTTCTTCTTGTAGAGGTTTTTTTCCTTTCTTGGCTAAATTTATTCCTAGGTATTTTTTTATAGTGATTGTAACTTGGGATTGTTTTCTTGATTTCTTTCATAGCTATTACATTATTGGTATATAGAAAAACTACTTATTTTTGTATGTTGATTTTGTATCCTGCAACTTTACTCAATTTATTTATCAGATCTAAGAGTTTTTTGATAGAACTTTCAGATTTTTCTGTGCTATCTGCAGAGAGGGACAGTTTGATTTCCTCTTCTCTAATTTGGATGCCTTTTACTTTTTTCTCTTGCCTGATTGCTTTGGCTAGGACTTCCAGTACTATGTTGAATAGGAGTGGTGAAAGTGGGCAAACTTGTCTTGTTCCAGTTTTTAGAGGAAAGGCTTTCAGTTTTCCCCATTCAGTATGATTGTTGTGGTTTTGTTATAAGTGGCCTTTATTATGTCGAGGTATGTTTCTTCTCTGCCTAGTTTGTTGAGAGTTTATCATGAAGGGATGTTGAATTTTATCAAATGTTTTTTTCGGCATCTATTGAGATGATTATATGATTTTTGTCTTTCATTCTTTTGATGTGATGGATCATGTTTATTGATTTGTGTATGTTGAACTATTCTTCCATCCCTGGGATAAATTCCAGGTTTATTATCTTTTTTATGTGCTGTTGCATTCGGTTTGCTAGTATTTAGTTGAGGATTTATGCATCTAAATTCATTAGGGATATTGGTCTGTAGTTTTTTATTGTTGTTGTATCCTTGTCTGATTCTGCTATAAGGGTAATGCTAGCGTTGAAGAATGAGTTATGGAGAATTTCTCCTCCTGTATTTTTTGGAATAGTTGAGGAGAATCGGTGTTAGTTCTTGTAAGTTTGGTAGAATTTGGCAGTAAAGCCATCTGATCCTGGACTTTGCTTTGTTGGCAAATTATTTTATTACTGATTCAATCTTATTGTGTGTTATTGTAATAAGTAATACTTATTGGTTTTTCTGTTTCTTATTGATTAAATCTTGGTAGGTTATATGTTTCCAGGAATTTATCTATTTCCTTTGGTTTCTCCAGTTTGTTAGCATATAGTTGTTCCTAACAGCCTGTCTCTGACATTCTTTTGTATTTCTTTGGTATCATTTCTAATGTCTCCTTTTTCATGTATGATTTTGTTTATTTGGGTTTCCCCTTTTTTTCTTTGTTAGTCTAGCTAGTGGCTTATTGATTTTGTTTACCTTTTAAGAAACCAACTTTTCGTTGTATTGGTCCTTTGTAATTTTTTTAAGTCTCTGTTTAGTTCTGCTCTGATTTTTATTATTCTTTATTTCTACTAATTTTGAATTTGGTTTGTTCTTGCTTTTCTAGTTTCTTAAGGTGCATCATTAGATGGTTTATTTGAAATTTTTCTGGCTCTTTGATGTAGGCATTTATTGGTATAAACTTACTTTTAGTACTACGTTTGCTGTATCCCACAGGTTTTGCTGTGTTGTGTTTCAATTTTCATTTGTTTTGAGAAACTTTTTTATTTCCTCCTTAATTTTTTCCTTGACTCATTGGTCATCCAGGAGCATGTTGTTTACCTCCATGTGTTTGTGCGGTTTCTACATTGCTTTTGTTTCTGATTTCTAGTTTTATACCATTGTGGTCAGAGAATATACTTAATGGGATTTTGATTTTTAAAAATTTGTCGGAGACTTGTTTTGTTTTCTACCGTATGGTTTATTCATGTGCTGATGAGGAGAGTGTGTATTCTGTAGCTGTTGGATGCAGTGTTCTGTTTAAGCCTCTGTTTTTATTTTATTTTTCTTAACCCATTCAGCCAGTCTATATCTTTTGAGTGGAAAGTTTAAGCCATTTACATTCAAGGCTATTATTGATATATGAGGGCTTATTCATTTTATTAGTTGTTTTCTGGCTGCCTTGTATATTCTTGGTTCCCTTATTCCTCTCTTACTGTTTATTTATCATTGTGATTTGATTGTTTTCTGTCGTGGTAACTTTTGAGTACTTTCTCTTTATTTGTGTATTTGCTCTACCGGTGGGTTTTATACTTTTGTGTGTTTTCATGATGGTAGAGATCATCCTTTTGTTTCCAGGTGTAGGACTTCCTTAAGCATATATTTTAATGCTGGTCTAGTGGTGATGAATTCCCTTAGCTTTTACGTGTCTGGAAAATACTTTAATTCTCTGTCATTTATGAAGGATAACTTTACTGGGCATGATATTCAAGGCAACTTGATTGGGTGCTCGCAGTTGCAGTGGTGGGCCGGGTGGGTGGGTGGGTGGATCTCTGGGCAGTGGTCATGGTATAAGTGGCTGTAGTAGCAGTGGCAGGACAGTCTTCTGGTGTGTGCTTAAGGAGACTGTTCTGGTGTTGGTTATGACTGCAATGGGCTGGATGGGCCAGTCCCCAGACCTGCCGGTGGCGTGTGGTGTGGGTAGATGCCAGCTGTGGTGGTAACAGCAAGCTAGATGAACCCATTCTTGAGCCTTGGGGAGGAGTGCTCAGGTACCAGTGGTGTCGACCTGGCTGAGCTATCCCCAGGTCCTTGGGCAGCATGCTGGAGTGCTGGGATAGAGGGTGGAGCTGGTCTGGGCAGGGGTGCCCCCAGGCCCCCCAGCAATGCTGTGGTGGGCAAGGATGGGTGATCCCTAAGCTCCTGGTGGAATTCATGCGTGAGGGACAGCAGCAGTGGTCAGCTGGCAGTGCCTACCCTCAGGGCATGTCTCAGGGCTTCTGGGCCCTGTTGCTGAGGGTTGCAGAGTTGTTATTGGTGGCAGCAGCTGTAGGCAGGGAGTGTGTGCCTCAGACTTAGGTGACAGTAGGGGGCAGGCAAGCCTGTTTTCAGAACCCATATTAATGTGTGGTGGCCACACTGCCGAGAATTGTGGGGTTGCTGCCAGGACCTTGTTTTGTTTTTGTTTTTGTTTTTTTTTAATACTCAGTATTTTTTATTATGATATTGTGGGGTACAGTTAAGGGTTAGGTATACAAATATGCTTCGTTCAGGCACCCTTGTTGATAAGAGGTGTCTCCCCAGACAATTGCAGATTTTGAGCTCACTCCCAAATTATGATTTATAGGACAGATTCCTTACAACTCTAAAGAAGACTCAATCAGT
>CAUYQG010274861.1:0-35550 GCA_963574415.1 Tarsius wallacei | reverse complement strand
TTAACCCATCATTGTTTCCATAAAACAAGATTAATAATAGTATTTACTTCACAAGATTATTTTGAAGACTATAAGAGGTAATTATGTATACAGTACTTTGCAAACTATAAATAGCTGTGGATTTTTCATATATGGCCTTTGTTATGTTTAAGAAATTTCCTTCTATTCTTCGTATATTGAGTGTTATTATGAAAGCATGTTAAATTTTGTCAAATGCTTTCTGTTCATCAGTTGAGATTATCATGTTTTATTTTTAAATCATTCTATTTATGTGGTAGAGTACCTTTATTGATTTTCACATGTTTAGCCATCCTTGCATTCTGGGCCTCAACCCCACTTGGCAATTGTGTGTAACAGTCCTTTTACTATGCTGCAGTATTTTGTTGAGGATTTTGGTATTCATAAGGGTTGTTGCCTGTTTTGAAATTAAAGTTTTATTGGAACACAGCTATGCCTGTTCATTTCTAATTGTCTCTGGCTATTTTCACGTTTCAGCAGAGGCTACGTGGCCCATGAGGCTGAAAACATCTACTGTCTGACCTTTTATAGATCAAGTTTGTCAAACCCTGAGTTAAACAAATAACTCTCCTTACTTTGGCTCCACAATGCCCCAAAAATCTTCTGGTTCTCATTTGATGCATCTTTAGAGTCAAATGGCCCTGGTGATGCACCAATGAATATTTTTGGTCATGTGGCAGTTATATTTCTCACAGTAAATAAATATATTAATATTCTAGTTTATCTGTCATTTGATGACCTGTAGATTTGCCCTAAGAGTCTGTTCCATTTTTAACAGAATCTGGTTCTGAACCCACATAGCTGAAGGAGGGAGCCTGGAAAATGGAAATCTAACCAAATTGCTGTCCTTGGGAAGCCCTGTCTAGGTATCCAGCCTGCTTGCTTCCTCTGATCAAAACCTAATTTCACTGTGTGTCTCCTTTGATCTACAGTAGTTCATATTTCTATTTTTTCTATCTTTTACTTCTAGATTTTCCATCATACTAAGGAAGAACGGTTTCCTATTTGATATTGCAGATGAAACCATGCAAAAATCAGATCCTTGAAAAGGTCAGAACCTGTATTTATACATAGTAGAAATAGAGCGATATCCTCTGTTAAACCATATATGAATGTATATATCACAAAAAACAATTAGAGTGAATAAACAAACTTACTCTTTCTTGCTACCTTATCCTGCAATTTTAACAAGTTCTGTATGTCATTTACACAGCTATTTATAGTTTGCAAAGTACTGTATACATAATTACCTCTTATAGTCTTCAAAATAATCTTGTGAAGTAAATACTATTATTAATCTTGTTTTATGGAAACAATGATGGGTTAAGAGACTTACTCAAAATCTTGTTACTGTTAACTGCAAGTCTTAGTCCCAGATCTTTTTCTTTTAAATCTTACCCTTTCCTCTATATCATAAGTTCATAATCAGTATCAGAATTTAGTAAACATGTAAATATGCAAACTGTATGAGTACTGGAAATAAATGTATGTAAAAATCTGTGAAAACGTTTTAAAACCCCTTCATGATGTAAAGTATCATTAATAAATCAGATCTTAACATTGAGTGTCTGACATATAATCTTTGGGATGATACCAAGCCCTCAATATTTAACATTGTAGTATGGCAAACAGGGTTACTCACAGATTGCCTCCTAACTACTTTTCTAGCCTCATCTCACTCAGTTGCTGTCATTTGTCTCTGTAGCTTGCCCTACCCCTTTTCATCTATAATAAATGGCTAGCTGTTGTCCAAACACACTGTTCATTTCCATTTCCATATTCAGTTGCATGTAATTAGCTATATTCTCTTTGCCTAAAATGCCTATTCATCTTTCTTCTGATAACCTTCCTCAACTTCATCTCCTCTATGAAGCTTTCTTCACTTCCCCAGGAGAAAGTAGTACTTCCCTCCTGCTTTTCAAGATCACTTTTTATTGCAAATATCACCTTATGATAGTGTATTTGAATTGCTGTGTCTCCTACTAATATGTGAATTCTTTGTCAGCATGGGCTAGGACTTACTTGTCTTTGTGTCCTTCACACTGCTTGCTACTACTAGGCTTAGATATATTTCGTTTAATAAATAAAATAACAGTTACAGATCTTTCCTTAAAGTATCTGCACAGGATTCTATGTGGGAAACTGACCACATAAAAATACTTAGGATCATGTAAATATATGTAAAACGATATAGTGCATACTTAAGGTAGAATAATGGAACAATAAGGACAGATAGAATTATTTAGTAAAGGATTCCTCTATGTCAGTGGTTGGCAATCTATGGCCCACATGCCAAATTTGATCTGTCACGTGTTTTTTGTAAATAAGGTTTTATTGGAATATAGCCACATTCATTTGTTAATGTATTTCCGTGACTACCTTTATGCTAAAATGGCAAAGTTGAATAGTTGCAACAGCGAATCATATGTCCCACAGAACTGAAAACGCTTACTCTCTGGCCCTTCACAGAAAAAGTTTGCCAACTCGTACTGTAGGAAGTGAGTTTTGAATGTGAAAAGCAGAGGAACATGAGTTGGTAAAGCATGAGTATGTGCATCAATGCAATGAAAACCAAGCATAGTAGTTGGTATGCTAGGTAAGAAAATGCCACTGTGGTCCGGTTTGTCAGGAAAAGCTATGTTGAAGAGATGAAATGCCAAGAATGCTTTGGATTGAGAAAGAGGGCACACAGAAATGTAATAGAAAATTGTTAAGTAAACACCCCAGCCCTGTAGTAAGTTTCCTAAGTAGTAGCAGGGGATAATGATGATGAAGAAGAAGGAAGCAATAATACAAATTAACACTGACTGAGTGTCTATTATGTTCCAGTGCTGTGTGTGTGTGTATATCCTATAATCCTCTCAACAACTAAAGGAGATAATTGCTATTATTGTCTTTGTTTTGCTGATGAGGAAACTGAGGGACAGGGGGTTAAGTTACTTGGCCAAAGTAATACAACTAGTAAGTGATAGAACCAAAACTGAACCCAGGCAGTCTGTCTACAAAGTCATCATAGTAGAAGAGGTGAAATCTAGAGATATCTGGTAAAAGAAAACAAAAAACTCTTAAACTTGGAGTAAGGTACTTAGTCCAAGTAATTAAGAAGTGTATTATTCCAACATGGTAAAGAGAAAATGAGGGGCAATAAAAGAGTAATGTTGGAAGGCAGGGTGTCTATTTAGAGTACTATACTATAGATTGGGCAGAATGGGAAGGAGAAGGAAGCAGATACATTATACAGTAAGACATGTTATGTAGTCAGTCATTGAGTTTAACCTTGATGATGCCAAAATATGATGAACTTTCCTTGCATAGATGAAAGCCGTCTTAAAATACCTGAAGAGCTGACATACTCAATTGAGATAGAGATTAACAGTGACTTTCAAGGAGGTAGGGGACATTCAACATCGACCCCCAAATAAACATACACACCTCTGCACCCCAAGTATATTACAGTTAGTGGAGGTGTCAGATCATAACACATATCATTCCCTCTCATTCTCTTTTGTCCCTCTAAGGGGGACTGTTTGCTGTCCAACTCAGTATAGTATATCTGCCCCTTTGGACCATTTTTTAAAAATGTAAGTATATTATATGTATGTTAAAGTAATTCATATGCACTATGAAAATTTTGCCAATAGAAGTAGCTATTCCAGCTGAAAAGGGAAAGTTTCCCTTCTTCCATCACCATCTTGCTCTCTAGAGAGAATCTCTACTAAACATTTTATTGTATCTGAAACTACTAGTACTGACTGAAGTGGACTGTGATTCCCCAGGGTTATTTAGATGAAAAAGTTTTGAGAATCATTCCCCGGTGGCCAAGACATACTGCCAAGAATAGAAGGAACTTCCGGGGAGTTGTGGGATCTCCATCACTGAAAGTGTAAGCAAAGACTTGGGAGGGATGTAAGAAAGAAGGTTCAAACGTTGTCTAGGGTTGATAGGATTGGAGTCAGGGAGAAGAGGAGGCATTAAACGAAATTAATTTTAAAATTTCTTCCAAATGTGTAGTTCTGTGTTTATTCCAGCAGAGTGATTACCAAGCACAAGTTACTCCAGTGTGACTGACGTGGTTGAACTTGAATGGAGAACAAAGTGATTTAAGAGGAAAATCCAGTATATAAAATTTAAATTTATAAAGCAGATTACTTTACAGTGAACATTGAAGTTATTTTTTATAAAGATTTCTTTTGGCCAACTAGTCATCTTGATATGCTCAAAATCTACTTCATTTAAAAAAATAAAAATAAAAAGTTCCATTGACACTAAATTTTTCAGAACTGTATTTACTGTGTAAAATAAAGCAGGCACATATTGTTCATTATTTCAAAGAAGAAAGAGGTTTCAGACTTTCTGCCAAACTGAGTTGTAGTAGATACAGAGGAAATAATTGAACTTAACTACTACCCATAGACTCACAATATGAACTTGAAAGGGACCTTAGAGATAAGGTATGTAAAATGCTTACCACAGTGCCAGTTAAGTGGTAGATAAAGAATCAGATGGGAAAGAAGATGATGGTGATGAAGCTGTTATTTCTTCTGCTCCCATGTCACACTTCTCTGTAAGCCTTCACATACATGCATACTGTTCATGCTGCAAAACCTGAAGTTGCACAGTGTTAATAATAACGAAACAGGACTCAAATTTGGAAGGCACCTTAATGATCACCCAGTCCAGCCACCCTCTTGCTCCTAATTCCTCCTCCTAGCTTCATCAAGAGGTTATGTTACCTTGGCTTCCACACCCTCAATGGTGGCAAATTTATATCTTTCCTTCCCAGAGTGCTTATCCCACTTTTGGATACTTCTGATTGCCAGAAAGTTCTCCCTAGTAATGTGCTGAAGCCTATCTACCTGTAGCTTTCACCTGCTAATCCTAATTCTCTTCCTTGGGGTAACAGTGAACAAGTAGAGCAAATCTCATCTCTCCCCTACATGAGAACTCTCCAGATATTTGCAAATAGCTCTCATGTTTCCCTTGAGATTTTTCTTCTTCTAGTTTCAAACTTCCCTGTTTTTTTTTAAACTCTGTCTCCTTGTTGCTCTCCTTTAAGAGAGATTGTGTGTCTATATCTCATTCAGAGTATAAGACCTAGAATTGAACATAATAAAACTTTACCTCCGTTGTGTTCTTACTGGCTGAGAGTGGAGCATCAAGGACTGTCATCTATCTCCCTTATTCCAAATACTAACTGGAGTGATGATGGTGGTGGTGGTGATGATAATGCAGCAGCATTACTTATTTAATCACATCAGACTCATATATGTCTTCCAGGAAGTATGGTGTGGCACCATAGGAACCATTAAACTTCCTTTCTGTTGAAGACACATAAGCCAGAAGCTTTCTAAGAAGCTTCTCTTATGCTCTGGATCACACCTCTGTAAGCTTATTGAAAGGATAAACATTATACATAGTTGAAGTCTACTAGGACCACCTATAGGACAAAGGAAATCATGGCCTCTGCATTTTCATTAGCTATTTATTGCTAGCTGTCTTGCTTGTTAAAGGAAATATGGATGTTCTCTGGGATTTATCTCTCTGTGTGCATACATAGAGATATATAATTGCTACAAAGGAAGTGGAGGGAGGGACAACCTTCAAGGAGAGATCTCCATCTTTCTTGTTCACATCTGCTACATGGAGGAGAAAGAATTTATTGCTCTCTGATAAGAGGCTTACCTATTTTGCTTTCCCTTCTTCTTTTTCTGATGGATCATCACAGAGGAATATTACATCTCATCTTATTTATCGCCTGTTAAAGTAAAAGTAAATGAAGAAAAGCAGGAGGCAGAGATCAGCTGAGATGCACTAGGAATATTTGTAATCAAAGAGAATGACTGATCAGTGGGACATCCCAGACCAGTTCCCTGACTGTGTCCTGCTTCCCCGCAGCTTTTCCTCTATGACCACAGTGAACAGATGTTCTGTTCCCAGCTTTTTCACTTTGATTTCTGTGCATATTGGCATAGAACTATTATTTATTTAACACTGAAAGATTTCTGTTTTTTCTAAATAGGTTTTCAGAAGAATGTTTGATGCATCTTTTTTTCTGTTTTTCAGTTTTCGTTTCTGGGGGAAACATTCCTTCTTTTCTATTTCCTTCTTTTTCTCCACATTCCACTTCATCTCTCTTATTTATATGTGCATGTAAGCTTGCAATATTTCTTTTGTATTTTCTAAGCTCTCTGAATATTTGAAACATGGTACCTATGGACATCTTACACTTGGTCTAGTTTTACCTCTTTAAATCCCACACTATGCCAAATCTTCTTCAGTGTCCAGATCAAGCTAATAAACCATGCTTCAGTTTTTGTTGTAAAATCAGCAGAATATCCACATTCACATATGGCTATTACATGATAGAGGCATTTGTAGGGTTTCTTTTTATGAGTTTTCTTGGGGGATGAGCAGAGGAAGTATAATTAAGAACTTAGTTTGGGTTCAAATCCTGGCTTTTCCACTGACTGTATGTAGCCTTTTAGATAGTTACCCTTTCTGAGTATTATGGTGAAGAGTCAACAAGATGTTGTCATTAAAATAATTAGCACAATATCTGACACATACATAGTAACACTTAAAAATATATTGTTAATAATAATTATTACTATTAGTAATATATAAGTGATAATGTATAGCTGATTTTTTTCTTAGTATCTTAATGTATGAAGAATTCTTTCTCCTTTTCCTTGCTTCAAGGGGTGGCCTGATGTGATTGTTTTATCACATTTTGATACTTTTATAGCTTTGTAGATTTTTCTACTGCATATCATCCTACTTTCAAGGATTTCCAGAAATACCAGAATCATTACATTATCTAAATTTGTACTGTTCAATACAGTAGCCACTACCACTTGTCTAATTACATTTAAATTTAATAAAAATTAAATACAATTTAAAATTAAGTTCCTCAGTTGTACTAGCTACATTTCAAGTGTTCTTAATAGCTACATGTGGCTAGTGGCTACCCATTGAACAACAGGGATATAGGACAATTTTGTCATTGCATAAAAGAGGATATGTTTTCTAGGGTGTTCCAGAGACAGCTCTCTTGATGTTTCAGGGTTTTGAACATTCAGTTTGAAGATTCAAGTTGTTCTTCTTATTCCAGCCTCTTAGTGTCATTACTGTCTTTTGGAATACATACAGGTGCTTTCACTTCCCCCAAGATTATGCTACCATAATTTTTAAAGACCCCAGTCAATAATAGTAAGAGGGAAGCAAAGCAGAAGTAAGTAAATAGAAGTACTGTGTAGAGTAGTTACTCAAATTTTAAATAGTAGAATCCTCAGGCACTAGTTAACTGGTAACAAGAGGTTGTAATGTCCTTTTTATAAGTACATTGGATTACTCAGGATCTGAGTTTTCCTTGTGAGAAAGGTAGTAAACAGCAATTTTTCCCTTAATAATCCTTGTTCTCTACATTATGCGTTTTTTAAAGCCACTTTTTCATTTGCTCTTTATAGCAACCCAGTGAAACAAGTAGCTTTGAGATTGTCATTCACATTTTACTGATAAGAAAATTGAGGTTCATTTCAGTTACGTTACTTGTCTAAAACCTTTTTTTGTGACAGATTCTCACTCTGTCACCTAGGCTGGAGTGCAGTGGGGTGACCATAGCTCCCCACCACCTTGAACTTCTAAGCTTAAACAGTCCACCTGCCTCAGCCTCCCAAGTAACTGAGATTACAAGTGCATGCCACCATGCCCAGCTAATTTTTTTTTTTTTTTTTTTTTTACTTTTTGTAGAGACAGGTTCTGCTGTGTTACCTAGGCTAATCTTAAACTCCTGGCCTCAAGCAATCTTCCTGCCTTGGTCTCCCAAGGTGCTGGGATTATAGACATGAGCCACACTGCACCCAGCCACTTGCCTAAGTTTTAAAGGGAAAGTGGAATTGAGTTTCAAACCAAGATAAAATTTTAACTTCAAATTCAGCATTCTTTGTTTTGTTTTTATTTTGTTTTTGCTCTTCTTTTCACTACTCAGACTGTGGTAAAGAGTGAAAGTTCTTTAAGGGAACTGAGGTACTGTCAAAGAATTGCTACAGTCTCCTTTGTCCTGTGACCATGTGCTTGGGCTGTCATAACAAAATAGCATTGACTGAGTGGATGATAGAAATTTATATTCTCAAAATTTCAAGGTGGAAGTCCAAGGTTAAGATACCAGCAGAATTGGTTTCTGGTGAGGCCTCTTTCTTTTGCTTACAGATGCCACCTTCTCTGTTTTCACATGGCATTTTTCTCTGTATGAGAGAGAAAGATGTCACTCATATTTATTCCTCTTCTTTTTTTTTTTTTTTTTAAGTTGGAGTCTCACTCTGTCATCCAGCCTGGAGCATAATGACACAATCACAGCTACCACAGCCTTGACCTTCTGGTCTCAGGCGATCCTTCCCCCTCAGCCTTCCAAGTAGCATGTGCCGCCCTGCCTGGCTAATTTTTTTTTATTGTAGAGACAAGGTCTTGCTATGTTGCCCAGGCTGGTCGAACTCCTGGGCTCAGGCAGTCCTCTGACTTCGTTCTCTCAAAGTTCTGGGATTACAGGCATGAGCTCCCATGCCTGGCCTCTTCTTCTTTTAAGGATACCATTCCTCTCAGATTAGTACTTTATTTAACCTTACCTTCTTAAATGCACTGTCTCCAAATAAAGTCACATTGGGGGTTAGGACTTCAACATATGAATTTTGGGGAGTCCTCATTCAGTCCATAATATCATGCTAATGAGTTGTTAGTATCTTGATTTTGGCTGAACTTGGTTGGAAACCAACCAGCCTCCCTCCCTTCCTCCCTTCCTTTTTTATTGGAGACAGAGTGGTTTCTGACTGAACTTGATTAGTTGGAAACTTTATTTAGTTGTTTGTTGGTTTGTTTGTTTATTGGAGGTAGGGTCTCACTCTGTCGCCCAGGCTGAATTGCAGTGGCACAATCCTGGCTCACCACAGCCTCAACTTCTTGGACTCCTTCCGCCTCAGCCTCCCAACTAGCCGGGACTACAGTTGCACACCACCACACCCAGCTAATACTTGTATTTTTTGTAGATAAAAGGTCTCACTATGTTGACCAGGCTGGTCTTGAATTCCTGGGCTCAAGTGATCCTCCCATGTCTGCTTCCCAAAGTGCTGGAATTACAGGTGTGAGCCACCATGCCCGGTTGGAAACTATATTTATATTTTGTATTTCCATGGGACCAAATGTAGCAAATAGCTATATTCTTTATTTCTGTGAATAGAGAAGCTTAGTTAAATTCAACCTGTAATGAGTTATAAGTTATCTTCTACTTCTGAGATATTCTGGTAGCAAAACATTTATATTTAAATATCCTACTTTTCTATAATGTAGTCCAATTTGTTAATAATTAAAGATCTCACTACTTTATAGGGTAACAAGTGTGCCTCTCCTGTTCTCCCCGTTTTACAGATGGAGAAATTAGCATACAGGGAAACTGACTTATCAGAGGTCAGAGCAAGGTGTTGGTGGATCCAGGGATAAATCCCAAACCTCCTAACTTCTTGACCAGTTTTTAGTCCATTGACTATGCAGCCTAGTGGTAAGTATATTTTTACCCTATCTTGGAGGTAAAGGGGATTAAGGGACCTAGCAAAGACTGAATTTAAGGAATTCCTTGTTACTAATTAGACCACTCTTTTTTTTTTTTTGAGTTGGAGTCTCACTCTGTCACCCAGACTGGAGTGTAGTGGCCACTCCCGGCCACCACAGCCTCGACTTGCTGGGCTCTGGCAATCCTTCCGCCTCAACCTTCCAAGTAGCTGGAACTACAGGCGCACACTACCACGCCTGGCTAATTTTTTTATTTATTGTAGAGATGAGGTCTCACCAAGTTGGCCAGGCGGGTCTCGAACCCGCGGGCTCAGACAATCCACTCACCCCAGCCTCCCAAGGCACGGGATTACAGGCTGAGCCACCAAGCCCAGCTAGACCACTCATTATTCATTTCTTTATAGCCACAATGCCATTTTCCAGGTTGGGAGAGGAGGTTTGAAGTTTTGCTTTTTAAATGCCTAAATAGTATTCTATAACAGTTTAGTCACATTGGAGATCATTATTAAGAAAGGGAACTCTATCATTTAATGTATTTGTTTTCTGTGTCAGACACCATGCTAAGCATTTTATATTATCTTACTTGAGTATCATTAAAATTTACTGTCATTTCTGGAAGATATGCATTTTTGCCATTTTTTATGGTGACTTTTAAATGGGACTAGTTGAATTTATTAGAAAAGTATCCTATAAATTTCAAGGTTTAAATCCTAAATCAAATTTCAGTTTTATAGAAACTAAGAACTTTATCAAAAATCTTAAAAGAAAATCTCTTTACATTTAGGCATAGTTTTCTAGTTTATTATGTCTTATTCTATTTTTATTCCTTTCTTAGGACTTACTGAGGTAGAATGATTTGTCTTGTCTGGGATTAAGTTAAGTATGTTCTTCTACTTGACTCTGGAATTTTCTCTAAAGCCTATTCTTCTGCCTCTATATCTGAAATAGTTAGGATTCTTTTAGTTACTAGGGAGGTTGAACAACCAAGTCACATGAAAAGAAAGGGTGTAATGGGCCTCCCGAATCAGTCCCATAGGCCAGTAGTGTATTTTCTCCACCATCCCTACCTCTGTTTCTCTCTGCCCATTGGCTTTGTCTTGCTCATTGTAGACCTGCCCTCTCCATTATAGTAAAAATTATGACCACAGATATTGACCACTTTTCACTTATCTTATATTCTCTCCCATGCCTTGTGCCCCAGCCATACTGGACTGCAGTTGTTCAACATGAATTTGAACACTGCATGTGTAATTTAAGATTTTCTAGTAGCCACACTTAAGGTAAAAAGAAGTGGGAAATTAATTTCAAAATTTATTTAACCTAATGTGGCTAAAAGATTATTTTGACATGTAACCAATATAAAAATATACTGTATAATAGAAAAACTTTTAAGTCTGATATGTGTTTTACACTTATATCACATCTCAAATCAGACATTAAGTTTTATCAGAAATACTTGATCTGTATTTAGATTTCAAAAAAATTGCAGTTGAAAAAGTAGATTCACATACTTGATTTTGTCCCAGACATACTTAAATGTTTTCATAGTAATTGCACTGTCAGTTTTTAAAATAATACAATTAAACAAAAATATTCACTTCCTGAGTCACATTAGCCACATTTCAACTACTCATTAGCTACATGTGCCTGATGACTACCGTATTAGACAGAGCAGCTCTAACTAATATAGTGCTTCATGGCAATGTTTCTTTATGTTATTCCCTATCCATGGTATACTTTTCTTAACTATCCCATTCTGATCCCCAAGACTCAATTCAGATGTCATCTTTTCCATAAAGCCTTAACTTTTCTTCCCACCACCTTCCCAGGTAGAACTGGTTTCTCCTCTTGCCTACTGAGCCCGATACCTACTTTTAACACAGCACCTGTAATACTTTGTCACACATAATGTAACTTTCTCTTCTAGACTGAAGGGAGTACCTTGTGGTTTTGAATACTCATTACCTAGCACAGGGCTGTAACTAGTCAGTTCATTTTTTTGTTTAAAGCATGAATGAGTATAATTTCAATATTGAAATAACAAAGGCTTCAAGGATTATTTTGAAAATAGTAAGTTGGAAAATGGAATTTAAATGTCAAATTGAACAAGATTTAATAGGAAGCTTTAAGCCTATGACATTGCATTTATTCATTTTATTGACCTAGATATTTGAGATATAAAGGAGAATAAGACATGCTCCATACTGATGAATAATGCATAATTAAGATATACTCATGCTCAAATACAAATACATACAAGATATAGATAGTGTTGCTACTCTCTCAGTTCCCATAATACTGTTTGATGCTTAGTGAAAGAGAATTCTAAGGTTGAATGGGATCTTAGAAGTTTATCTATTTAATGCCCATGAATTTTCTCTCAGCTTGGAAAAGTTTCAGAATCTTTGGTGATAAGTGACCATTCAGCCTTTCTACTTGTGCATTTTAGGGGATGAATAACTAGTCCTCCACAGGACAGTTCTCATTGCCAAAAAATCTGTCTTTGACATCTGCTTTCCTGCAGTGAATGTTTTTTCAAATGCTTCCAGTCAAAAGACCACATTTTGTGAGCATTCTAATAGAATATAAGCTAAAGCAGGGGTTTTTATCTGTTTTATTCAGTGAGATATCTCCAGTGCCTAGAATAATAACTGACAAATAGCAGGTAATAAATATTTGTTGAATGACTGAATCTACATAAACAGGATGCGGAACAGTACTCCAATTCAGTTTTTTGTTTGTGGATTTACTCCCTTTGTGAACTTTTATTATGAGTCCTATGTGGACTATATATTTTTTATTTTTATAATTATTTTATTTTAAAAACAGGTACAAATGAGGGTTAGGTACATGCGTGGTCATCATACAGATAAAGTGTGATTACCCTTATTGATGTTATGTGCCCCTCCCCCCTCCCCTGGCAGTGTCCCACTACTGCCAATCCCTTTCTTATAGTATTATGGTAAATGTTCAGGGTCCCCTATGTGGACTATATTTCATTGCTGCTGCCTAACCACTTCTCCTCCTCCATGGCACTATTAAACTAATTGAGTCCTAGATTTCTCACCTATAGGAAGATTTTGATAATATCTGAGATGATATATATGGAAATGTCTCAACTGAGCTTGGTATATGGCAATTGTAGGTATTAGTTAAATCTGAAATGGAAACAGTACAGCAACCTCTGAGCTGACCTCAACATTCCAGGAATATAAGTTCATTTTTTTTAATTAATTTTTTAAATTGTAATAAAATAGGCATAACATCACATTTACCATTTTAACAATTTCTTGGTGTACAATTCAGTGGCATTAAAGACATTCACTTTGTTGTGCAATCACCACCACCATCAATCTCTAGAACTTTTTTCATCTTGCAAAATTGAAACTGTATACCCATTAAACAATAGCAAGTTCATTTTTAATATTAGCTTAGGTAAAGTATGATTGAAATAGTAAATCTGTAGTGGAAAAAAATACATTTTAAAACTAAATATAAATGATTTTATATCATCTGTATCTTTAGATAGTCTGTTTTCAGTTATTCTTTATTAACATGAATAATTGATAACTACCCATAGTGGTTTCTAAGTTTCATTCTCTGTGTCACAGTTGTTTTGATGAGAGCATACACTGTGTACCTTGGTGAGCAGGTCTGTAAAAATGTACCCCTAAAAGTTCTAGGAATCTGACAGGCCAAAGAAGGAGGCTGACGTATCCAGTTTCTCAGAAAGATACTTTTTTTTTTGAGAAAGGATTTGAGAGGACAGAAAAGCTCCCACAGTTGGAGGGGACCCAAAGGGGTTGCCCAAAAGAGACATTTTGTAGAGATTTGCGAACAGAAGCCATGTCTGTGTCTTGAGGGGTGGCAAGACAAGAAGGTGTTCCCCAAACCCAGAACTTATATACTATAGGGAAGGAATGTGTAGGACAATTGTAGGGAAAGACAAGAATGCTATGTGAGTATGCCTAAGGGCAGGAATTATAATCAAGACTCTTTTGACCCAGAGGCAGGATTTATCGGTAACTACCAGCTCTTACACAAGGAACAGTACATAAAATAGAAATTTTAGAGGCATTCCTGTAACTGGGATTAATTAGAAGTCAACATGGCAGATTAGCATCCAAGATGGAGTTGCTTTAGCTTCCAACATTGAAATTGATTTCATATGGATAATTTTTCTCTCATTGTATAACTCTGAGTTTGGTAAAAAAAAAAAAAAAAACAACAACTTGTTTTTTGATCACTTGCTGTGTATAGTAAGCTCCAGGAATACGGACTGACTTAATAGTATTTAGTTCTGGCACTTTGTGACAGGCATAAAGATAGGAGGTAGTACTTGAGGCTGTTACCAGAAAACTATTACAAAGTAATATTTGTACTGGACAGGGAGGAATAAATAGTACTATCCTAAATAGAGATGAGAGAAAGGTCCAGAAGTATGAAAGAGTATGATTTTTTTTATATATTTGGGTATATTTGGGATATATTTGGATATATTTGGGTATATTTGGATATATTTGGATATTTGGAATACAATTTAGCTTGATCCTTGAAGACTTTTAAACGGGGTGGTGACATGTTTTTATCTGATCTGTATTTTAGAAAAATTATGCTGATGTATGATTAAAAAGCAGTGAGATCAGACATAGGAATTAAATGTTTTTATTGGTCAAAGTGAGAGGTAATGAAATCCCAAATGATAATAGAAACAGAGGAGATGGACGAGAGAAGATTGTTATTTTAGAGGTAGAATTAGCAGAATTGGATAACCAATTGGATTTGGAGGGCAAGGCGATTCCAGGTTTCTGATTTGTTATTATTAACGGAGATAGGGACTACCAAGGATGAAAGATAATGCCTAGGGAAAAGGAATAAAACTGATTATTAAATAGTACATATATATCATAATATACTCTGAAACATGTCTGTAATTCTTAGAATACTTTGAAAAATTATAGGTGACTAGCTTCTTTTTTATGTATAGAATTCTATCAGATGCTATATTATTTTTATTTAGGAATTGCTACAGGGAGAATTGCCTAATTCACTGAGTAATTTATGGCAATACTTTAAATTATACATTTTTAAAATGTAGTTGTTTACTTCTTGCAGTACTGCTTTCTTGGTTTCACTAGTTTGTACCTAGAGTTTAAAACATTTCTTCTTAGAAGATCAATTTTCACTGTCTTAAGTTGAACCTTATTTGATACCTTTCTGCCCAGTTAAGTTTGTTATTTTGTTCATTTTCTTTCACCATTGAGTATGGCTTTTGTTCCTTCTCTTTACTGAAATATTTTTTCTTTTTTGTCATCAATAACATTTATTTATTTATTTATTTAATTGAAATGAGGTCTCTGTCACCCAGGCTGGAATATATATATATTTTTTAATCGCATTGTTTCTTTTTTAATATTGTTTTACTGAAGCTCTTGAAGCCTGATTTCTATTTATTGTGGCTTCCTTGAATCAGTTTTGTATATGCTGGTAGCTCATTTTTACTTAAGCTATATAGTACTAAAAATCTGTGTATAATTGGAATATACAAGGTATATTTAATTTAAGAATAGATTTCTAATTATGAAAATACTTGTGAAAAATTCTGAACATAAATTTAGTTATGCTTCCCTAATATCTTTTGCCTCCGTCATCAATTTTAAGCCTGATCTGGTTTCTAATCCTTATTAATGATTTAGAGGAAAACAGACATAGAAAGACAAGGGACATCAAGCCAGGAGAGAAGACAAACACTTGGAGTAGGACACTGGCCAGTGTGACTATAGTATAGTGGAAAACAGAGACGTCATAATAGACAAGGTTGGAGAAGTGGCAGGAGCCAGATCCTGCATGACTTTGTAAAGCACCCTTAACTCAGTGAGAAACTATTAGCGATCCTTAAGGAGAGAAATGACTTATCTGCTTTATGTTTTTAAATGCTTGATTTGTATATGGTTATAGATAGGGGTCTAGTTTCAGTCTTTTGCATGTGTTTCACCAGTTCTTTCAGAATCATTTGCAAAATAAGGTTTCCTTTCCCCCATGTTTGTTTTTGTTTTCATCGACTTTGTCAAAGATGACTTGGTTAAAGGTTCTGGTTTTATTTTCAGATTCTCTGTTGCATCCCATTGGTCTATGTGTCTGTTCCTGTAACAGCATCATGCTGTCTTGGTTACTGTGGCTTGTAGTAAAGTTTGAAGTTTGGAAGTATGATGCTTCTAGCTTTGTTCTTTTTGCTGAGGATTGCTTTAGCTATATGGGCTCTTTTTTGCTTCCATATGACTTTCTGTACTGTGTTTTCTAGCTCTGTTAAAAAAAAAATAAGATTCTGGCAATTTGATAAGAATTGCATTTAATCTGTGGATTGCCTTGGGTAGGATGGATATCTTGATGATATTGATTCTTCCAATCCATGAACATAGATTATTTTTCCATTTGTTTGTGTCATCCTTGATTTCTTTGAGCAGTGGTTTATAGTTCTCATTGTAAAAGACTTTTACATCTTTGGTTAGGTGGATGCTGAGGTTTTTTGTTTTGTTTTGTTTTGTTTTGTTTTTGGTGTGGCTATTGTGAATGGGATTGTGTTTTTTATTTAGTTTTCTGCCTACTTGGTGTATAGAAATGCAGCTGTTTTTTGCACATTGATTCTGTATCCTGAGACTTTACTGAAGTAGTTGATTAGTGTGAGGAGGTTTTTGACAGACTCTAGGATTTTCTAGGTTTAGAATCATGTCATTTACAAAGAGGGATAACTTAACTCATTTGCAATCGCTGACGTGAAATTACATCATTCCAGATTCTGTACCTGGTTGCCGCTGACATGAATTTACGTCATTGCAAATTCTGTTTCTGAATAATATGTATTCGGTTTATAATCTGAATAAAAATACAAAGTATAGAATACTAGTCAGAGTGGTGTCCGAGGCAAAAATTCTGGATATGTCTGCAACTTTCAGCTGTATTGTGAAAGAGGTGACACTTTAGAAAAGACCATTTCACTTGCACTTAACCATAGAAGTTTGCAGCAACCAGCTTCAGAGTTTTTTTTTTTTTTTTTTCACCCGCAATCAGTATTAGGAAAGTGAAAAATTTTCTGATTGTGAATGTATTAACTTCCTCTTTTCCTATTTGGATACCCCTACTTTCTTTCTCCTGTCTGATTGCTCTGTCTAGGACTTCCAGAACCATGTTGAATAGGAGTGAGAGTGGGCACCCTTGTCTTGAGTGTGTCCACACTCAGAACTCGAAAGTTTCTTTCTTCAGCAATGTTTTTCCCACAAGTTGGCACTAGCTGTTCTGCATTCCAGTTTTCTACCTGTGCACTCAGTGGGAATCAGGAGAGGGGATGGCCTCCCGTGTGGCAGCACTGACAGGAATTGCAGAGCCATCAGTTGCGCAGAAGTATTTACAGAGGGAAAGAGGGGCTTCCAGGATGATAGGGATCCTCCTGGCTTCCCTTCCCTTGCTAGAGACCATCCACATTCAGAACTCAAAAGTTCTTTCAGCAGTAGGGTCCCTCACTGCAGCTTGCCCCAAACCAGAGCTTGCAGTGGTGGAACCTACCCTTAAGGCAAGTGAAAGCAGCTTGGCTGAGGTTCTCTCCCAGCCTGGGAGTTACCTTGCAAGGAATGAGTTCTCAGGGATGGTTTGGCCAGAGGTGTTCATAGCTAATGGGTTCTCAGTTCCATGTGGGCTCTAGCAACATACATACAGGCCTTTTCCTGCATAGGACTGGAGTCCCATGAGATTCAGGGGCCCTACCTGCCCATGGCAGGAGCCAGTGCTGAGTTCCTAATTTCCCATACAAATC
This sequence comes from Tarsius wallacei, assembly GCA_963574415.1. Taxonomy (NCBI): domain Eukaryota; kingdom Metazoa; phylum Chordata; class Mammalia; order Primates; family Tarsiidae; genus Tarsius; species Tarsius wallacei. The sequence continues at coordinate 18,167 of CAUYQG010274861.1, read as the reverse complement.
ATTTCCCACATCCAAAAGCTGCTGTCTGTTTCTGATGACTCAGGTGGAAAGGGGCTCCCTGGCTCCAAAACAGGCTGCATGTTCTCTTTCCTTCCTGCTTTCTGTGTGTCCCAGTGGTCCTCTGAGGGTTGTGGGATGCTCCTCTGTCTCATTTGCTCCAACTGCTGGGGCTCTCTTCCTTGGTGTGCTCCATGAGAGAGGCGCCAGTCAGCGGCTTCTAGGTGACCATATTGAATCTTGTCAGTATCGTCTTTTGAGTAATATCTGATCAGATCATTTACCCGTTTTAATCAGATTGTTTTTGTTTTTATTATTTTGCTATTGAGTTCCTTGTATATTCTGAATATTGATCCCTTGTTGGATGAATAGTTTGCAAACATTTTCTCCCATTTGCAGGTTGTCTTTTCATTCTGTCGATTATTTCCTTTGCTGTGCAAAAGCTTTTTAGTTTGATATAATTCTGTAATGTCTAATTTTGCTTTTGTTGTCTGTGATTTTGAGGTTGTCTCCATAAAATCTTTGCCTAGATCAGTGTCTTGAAGCATTTATCCTATATTTTCTTCCAGTAGTTTCATAGTTTCAGGTCTTACATTTAAGTCTTTAATCCACGTTGAGTTGATTTTTATATATGGCGAGTGATAGGAACCTAGTTTCATTTTTTTGCATATAGATATCCAGTTTTCCCAGCACCATTTATTGAAGAGACTGTTCCTTACCCAATGAATGTTCATAATGCCCTTGTCAAAAATCAGTTGACTATAAATAAATGGATTTATTTCTGGAGTCACTATTCTGTTCCATTGGTCTGTGTGCCAGTTTTAATGCCAGTACCATATTGTTTTTGTTACTGTATCTTTGTAATATATTTTGAAGTCTAGTAGTGTGATATCTCCAGTTTGGTTCTTTTTTGCTCGGGTGGGGAAAGGAGGTAGGTTGGTCAATAGACCGAGAATTATAGTTAGGTAGGAGGAATAGTTTTGGTGTTCTTCTGCAGAGCATAGTGACTATAGTTAATGATGTATATTTCAAAATAATTAAAGAGAAGATTTTAAATGTTTTTACCACAAAGACATGGTAAATACTTGAAGGGATAGATATGCTAATTACTGTATTCTGATTTGATCATTTCATAATATATACATGTATCAAAACATCACTTTGTAGCCCATAAAAACATACAGTTATTGTCTGTCAATTAAAAATAAAACTAGCCGTGCTCGGTGGCTAAGCCTGTAATCCCACGCTTTGGGAAGCTGAGGTGAGTGGACCGCCTGAGCCCGCGGGTTCGAGACCCGCCTGGGCAACTTCGTGAGACCTCATCTCTACAATAAATCAAAAAATTAGCCGGACGTGGTAGCACATGCCTGTAATTCCAGCTAATGGAAGGCTGAGGCGGAAGGATCGCCGGAGCCCAGCAGGTCGAGGCTGCAGTGGCCGGGAGCGGCCACTGCACTCCAGTCTGGGTGACAGAGTGAGACTTCAACTCAAAAAAAATAATAATAATTAAAACTAAAAAAGAAAGCGGATACTTGCAAAGTCTTTGAGAGGATGAGAGACAATGGAATCTGGTGCAGAAATGGAGGATTAGCTTTTGATAAAAACAAAGATGCTTCACCCATAGTAACAGGAGAGAAGTTAGAAAAATGATAAATGAGTACATTCATTTATTTACCAAAACAAACATTTAACTGAGCACCTGCTACTATACTACACTCTGGGAATTCACCACTAAACAAGATCAAGTCTCTACCTTCATGAAATGAATGGAAGGGTCTTACACTTTCTGTTTTCTCAATGAATCCTAAATTAAATAAGCCTAAATTAAATTAAAGAGTAAAGTTGGGAGAAATAATATTTGGAATTTGAGGAAAGAGAAAAGATTGAAAAAAAACTTTTTGTAAAGCAGAAAAGTAAACATAGTGGGGAGATGTGGTATAATTTCTTGGCAGTGTAAAATGGAATTTGAGAATTGTGGTCATGAGGTTTTTTTAATTTTTGTTTTAATTCAGGAGGTATGTGTGCAAGTTTGTTACATGAGTATATTGTGTGATGGTAAGGTTTAGGCTTCTATTGAACCCATCAACCAAATAGTGTGCATGGTTATCCAACAGGTAATTTTTAACCCTTGCATCCCTCCGTTCCTCCTCCCTTTATGAGTCACCAGTGTCTGTTGTTCTCATCTTTTTGTCTGTGTGTACTCAGTGTTTAGCTCCCACTTAAAGTGAAAACCTATGGTATTTCATTTTCTATTTCTGCATTAATTCTCTTAGAATAATGGTGGCCTTGAGTTTAAAGTGAGACCAGTGAGCTTGCTTTTGTTTTTCTTCAGTACTAGTGAGCTGCTGGGACAGGCATAGTATAGGGTAATACATAGCTTTAACCAGAGTTAGGATTGAGGTTTTACTAGGTTCAGTTTGACAAAAAGGGGGCAGGAGGGAGTTAAAGAGCATTTACCAGGGAATGATTTTAATGAGAGGCCATGGAATCTGAGCTGGGCAAGAAGTGAAGATATGATGAGCGACTGATGATGAGAAAGTGGTAGGATCAGTAGATGAATCTAAATTTTCAAGCAGGGAAAACATATTCCCATTATATGAATAATGTGTCCTCTTTATAGAAAATTTGAAAATACGTAAGATTAGAAAATAAAAAAGGAGGGAAACCTAGTACCACCAGCCAAAGATAACCAATTATTTATATTTGCTGTGTTTACTTCCATCTTTGTTCTAATGATATTTGGGGGTTGTATGGCAGCTCAGGCTGCCATAACAAATACCACAGACTAGGTGGCTTAAACAGAAGAAATTTATTTCTTTACAGTCTGAAAGCTGGAAGTCCAAGATCAGGGTGTCCACAGGGTTGATTTCTTCTGAGGCCTCACTCCTTGACTTACAGATAGCCATCTTCTCCTCTGTCTTTACATTGTCTTTCTCTGTACCTGTCTATGTCCAAATTTTATTTTCTTATGATGACACCAGTCATACTAGATCAGGAATTACCTTCATGACCTCATTTTAACTTAATTACCTCTCTTTTTTTTTTTTTTAGTTGGAGTCTCATTCCTTCACCCAGGCTGGAGTGCAGTGGCATGCACGCTCACGGCCACCCCGGTGTCAACCTTATGGGTCCCAGCGATCTTTCCGCCGCAGCCTTGAGTGTAGCTGGAATGACAGACGCGCTACCACACCTGGCTATTTTTTATTTTATTGTAGAGATGAGGTTGCCTGGGCTGGTCTTAAACCCGTGGGCCCAGGCAATCCACTCACCTCAGCCTCCCAAAGTGCTGGGATTACAGGCTGAGCCACCAAGCCTGGCCTTTAATTACCTCTTTAAAGACCCTTTTTTCCAAATACAGTCACATTCTGAGGTACTGAGGAATGGGAATTTCAGCATGAAGTTTTCAGAGGACAATTTCGCTCATAACAGGGGTGCTATTTGTTTTTAGTTGTTTACATAATTGTGGTCATTCCATGAATGTAATTTCTGTTCTTATATTTTACCTGTTAACATCATACAAACAATATAAACGTTTTCCCATTTGTTCTTTAACCTGTATAAAAAATTAACACCTAGCCGGGCTCAGTGGCTCAGCCTGTAATCCCGCACTTTGGGAGGCTGAAGTGAGTGGATTGCCTGAGCCTGTGGGTTTGAGACCCGTCTGGGCAACTTGGCGAAACCTCATCTCTACAATAAATAAGAAAAAAAAATTAGCCGGGTGTGGAAGCGCACGCCTGTAATTCTGGCTACTCGGAGGGCTGAGTCGGAAGGATCGCCAGAGCCCTGCAGGTCGAGGTTGCAGTGGCCAGGAGCGGCCACTGCACTCCAGTCTGGGTGACAGAGTGAGACTCCAACTCAAAAAAAAAAAAAATTAACACCTGCAAAATACTTTGTTAAGTAATTGTATTGCTAAATCTTCATCAGTCTGTTTTTTTGAAACATTCAGGTATTCCCTCCTCCCTCCTTTGTTGTTATAAATAATGCTAAAGTTTTTAAATACAACTTTTTTTTTGTATTTTTTATTATTTCCTTAGACTAGAATCTCAGAAGTGCATTACTTTATTAAAAACTATTGGCTGGGCTCAGTGGCTCAGCCTGTGATCACAGCACTTTGGGAGGCTGAGGCGAGTGGATTGTTTGAGCCTGTGAGTTCGAGACCAGCCGGGCAACTTGGTGAGACCTCGTCTCTACAATAAATAAAAAGTTAACCAGGCATGATAGCGCGCACCTGTAGTACCCACTACTTGGAAGGCTGAGACGGAAGGATTGCCAGAGCCCAGCAAGTCGATGCTGGGGTGACCATGAGCATGCCACTGCACTCCAGCCTGGGCGACTGAGTGAGATTCCAACTAATAATAAATAAATAAATAAAAACTATTGATACATACTACCAAATTGGAGAAGTATCGAATCTTATATTTTCCTTCCACATGGCTATTTTTTTCTTCTTCTGCAGTGATAGATTGGAATGATGTTAGAAAACACAAACATGGTCGCCTATCAGATTCTGCATCCCAATATCAAGGTAAGAAAAAAACTCTGTGTAGCATAGAAAAATTTTGTTTGACATCTCTTATCATAAAACCTTTGTTCTTAGAAGTCTGAGTTTATAAGTAAACGATTATATCAAAAGCAAATATTGCAGTTTGCAAAGGTATGTCTAAAATAGTATATTTTGAGCTGAAAATAAGGAAATTTAGATTATGAATATAGATGATCCCAAATTAGCATTATATTTTAAGGCATAGTTGCTCAGCCTCCCTGGTTTTCCATAGTTTTTACAAGTTTATCCTTGGAAATAAGGCAATATGGGTGGTCGTACTTACACAGCTACTACTGAGAAATTCAGTATCTTTCAAGGTAAGATAATTGTACTAGACAAATGCTCAATCCCCTGTTTTACCCAAGAATTTCACCTTCTATCATCTTAGTATGTTTGTCATGATGACTTACACTATAACATTTTTTTCTTTAATAGAAGCTGCCGACTTCCTGGAACTAGGTAAGATATTTTTCTTGTGCTTTTGTCAAATAGAATTACTAAGCTAGGAATTAGATTGAAATCAGTTTTAATCAACTAGGAAAATAATTCCATGTGTCTCTGTCTCATAAATCAGTGAATCCTGTATTCTTGTCTGCCTAATTAGCCCATGTAATTCATCTCAGTTGTCACATCAATTGCTACTTATGAGGAGGCCACAGACCAAGCTAACAAAAAGGAAGGGAAGATGGTTAATTACATAGAGTACAGGGAAGAATGAATGGGAAGTGAATCAAATTAGAAGTAACTTAATTCACTGAATCCAGAACTAAAATAAACCCTACTGTCCATAAATCAGTGTTTGGTGGGATTTTCCCGAGATAAATTACTCATAAGATAACTTGAACTGACATTAAACCTAAAGATTTTTCTAACTTTATTCAATGAATAGAAACTGAAATATTAAAATATTATCAAGTAACAAATCAGACTGATATGCATTAAATTTTCCTCCCTGCTTGATATACTTCAGGATTAAGATTTGAGGAATAAAACTAGTACTACTCTTTCTCAGTTTTCGGGGTTCCTGCATAAACAGTCTTAGCATCTCAGAATCCTTTAAAAAATTTCTGTGTGTTACGTTAATATTGATATCCTGATACTTATATCAATTTTTTTTAAGGTGAGAAAGTAGGATTTATTGAGAGAACAGAAAAACTCCTGGAGTGGGAGGGGGTTGCCCTATCAATTTTTGTTCAAATATTTTGATGTATTTTGTTACAGCAAGTAGATGTATTCAGCTCTATTTTTATCATTGCCTATTTGCCTCCTCTTGCCTTTTCTTCCTATAACATATTACTTTTTATTTGTCCACTGACACAAAAGATAACAAAATAGTAGAACACTAGACTAGGAGTCAGAACTCCTAGGATTTTTGTGAGCCAATTCTGCCACTTAGTAACTTTGTAACTCTGATCCTTAGTTTTCTTTTTTGTAAAGTGGGGATAACAGTCCCATTCTGCCTACTTCACAGGATTGTAAAGAAGATTACATGAGCTAATGGATGTGAAAACATCTTAAAAACTCTCAAATACTTTTCAACTTTGGAGGATTATTATGGTTTTCATTCTGTTCAGCGGCTATACTCAGACTTTAAGTCAAATCTTCTGACATTCTTTGAAGTGAAGCATTCTATGAATGTGAGCTGAAGAAATGAATGAAATGAAATAATGCAGGTAAAGATGCCTGGCAGTTGGTAAATGATAGTTGTTGTTTTTGTTTTTTTCTTTTTTCCTTAAAACTTTCCTCAAATTTTCTAAGGTACTGATGTGTGGTGGAAAAAGCATGAATATAGAGAGGAATTAAACAAGCCTTGGTTCAAATTCCTATTCTCCACTTACCAGTTTTGTGACTTTGGGCAAATTATTTAATCTTTCTGAGCCTATTTCCTCATCTTAAAATGGACTCAAACCTACTTTGCAAGTTGTAGTGAACGTGGGAGATATTGAACATAGTCTGGCATGGTGTAGGCAAATGGAAGACAGTGATAGCTGCTACTGGTTTTGGTTTTGTTGTTAATATAAATGATAATAATAATTCTAGTTCAATGACAACTTAAGGTATATTGTAAATAACCTGTTTACTGATAGGGAATTGTGAAATGTGGGTACTCAATTTAACATAAAGTTTATCAGTTATTAAATGATTTAAAAATTTTTAAATTTGAAAGCACAAGCGGGGCTCGGTGGCTCAGCCTGTAATCCCGCGCCTTGGGAGGCTGAAGTGAGTGGATTGCCTGAGCCCGCGGGTTTGTGACCCGCCTGGGCAACTTGGCGAGACCTCATCTCTACAATAAATAAAAAATCAGCCGGGCGTAGTAGCGCGTGCCTGTAATTCCGGCTACTTGGAAGGCTGAGGCAGAAGGATCGCCGGAACCCAGCAGGTCGAGGCTGCGGTGGCCGGGAGCGGCCACTGCACTCCAGTCTGGGTGACAGAGTGAGACTCCAACTCAAAAAAAAAAAAGAAAGAAAGCACATGAGAGTGTTATCCCACAGGCATATCCTCTGATATAAATTAATCCTGCTGATTTCATTTTTCCTGTAACACATAGGGAGTAGCCCCAAATAGCAAACTGAAATAAAATTCAGTGTATCTGTGAAATCTTAGAGTTGAAAAGACTTTAAAATAATCTACTCTCACCTAGCATTTCAAAATTCAACATTTTGCATTTCCTGTAAAATGTCTTGAACTCCTCAAGTTGTTGGGGACTTACAACCTCCTCGCATAATTCATTTCCTATTTAGACAGATTTATTGGGCCAAAATTTGTCTTTTTTTGTAACTTCTATTAGTCATACGTTCATCTTTTAGGGCCATGTGGAACAGATTTAGCCTGTTTTTCAGTCACTGACCTCTGGGCTTTCAAAAGCAGCTCTAGGGACTGCCTTTTCATTGCCACTCTGTCATTTTTCTAGTTTAAGCCACCATCTCACACCTAGATTATTAGAACAGCTTCCTAACTAGACTTTCTGCCTCTAGCCTTGTCCCCCTTCAGCCCATTCTTCATACTGCAGGCAGAATAAATCTACCCCAAACCCTTCGATGTTTCCTTATCTCAATAATGCAGTATGAAGCTCTCTCATGCCTAAACATTTACTGCTTTTATCTCCAACCTTTTTTCTAAACTGCTTTTTCTTTAAACTCTACCCAGCGGCCATTCCTGAAAGATCCAGTTTTTCAGACAACTTTTTCTCACTTTTGGGCCTCTATACATGCTTTTCTTTCTGTCTGAAACAAACAAACAAAAAAGAGTTTTGTTTCTCTTTGACACCTGCTCATCCTTTTACATTTTAGCTTGGAAGCCTAAACGTTACTTCCTTTAGGTAGCCTTCCACAAACTCTCGGTGTTCCTGTAGTCCCCTCTGTCTCTTCAAGTGTAGCCCTTATCACAGTGTCTTAGAATTGGCTATTTAGTCTCTGTCCCTCACTAGACTGAAGCTCTGTAAGGTCAAGTCTGATAATATTTTAATCATGGCTGTATTCACAGCACCCAGCATAATGCTTTGATAAATACTATAAATATTTGTTGGATGGATGAGGAAAGGCTCTGAGACTTTACTTTCTTACTCATGCTAATTGTTCATTGTTCCTTCAGGTGACATAGTGTTGGGTCTCTTTCCCATCAGGTCACCATTTACACCCTGGTTTGCCAGGTGTGATTTTACTAGGCCAGAAAAGAGTAGGATTATTACTTGTGTGCATCTTCTTTTCATTCACTTAAAAACTTTTATTGAACTTTTATTAAATTTTAGGCACTGGCCGGGCGTGGTGGCTCAAGCCTGTAATCCCAGCACTCTGGGAGGCCAAGATGAGGAGATTGCCTGAACCCACGGGTTCAAGAACAGCCTGGGCAACTTGGTGAGACCTCATCTCTGCAATAAATCAAAAAATTAGCCAGGCGTGGTAGTGTGTGCCTTAATTTTTGGCTACTTGGAAGGCTGATGCAGAAGTATCGCCTGAGCCCAACAGGTCGACGCTGGGGTGGCCGTGAGCGTGCCACTGCACTCCATCCTGGGCGATGGAGTGAGACTCGAACTTAAAAAAAAAAATTCAGGCACTGTGTTAAACAGTGAAGATTTTAAAAATGAATAAAGGCCTCTATCCATAAAGAACTTACATAAATAATTAATGTGATATGATGTGGTGAGTATGAAAGTGAAGGTGTAAGCAGGATATTTTAGGAGATAGGAAAATAGTAGAATTTGTTCTGGAGAGACAGGAAAAGGAAAAGTCAGAAGGTTTTGCAAAGAAAGTAGCATTTTTGCTGCACTTTAGTCATGAGGAGTAGTGACACGGGTTAAGATATGGGACCAAGAAAGCCATAAATTTGTTTTAGGAAACTCTAAGATCTTTTATAGCTTGAATATTATGATTCTATATCTATGAAGCCTCCCAAATCTGGACCTTTCTCATTTTGGGTTACCTGCCTGGACTGTTCAAATTTTTTATTTCTTTTCCCTATCTAAGCTGCTTTTCCTGCTGCCTGAAAGTCTGTCCAAAAGAGGAACCTGTGGTATAGTGAAAAGAACACTGTAGAATAGCTCTAGATGCTTTGTTTTTAAAAAAAGCAAAAACAAAAACAAAACTCCTCTAGTGACTTTTCCTCTATTTATAAAGAACTCTTAGAATCTGTGAGAAAGCAAAAGAATACCTCAGCAGAAAAATGGCAAAAATAAAATACAAACTGACTGATAAGCCTAAAAAGATGTGTATCTTTATTAGTACTCAAATAATTGCAAAAAAGGTATGACAGTATTTTATGTTTATACTGGTAAGATTTATCGAAATTATAGAAATTTTTAAAACAGGTTTAGCAAAGATGTGGTAAACATATTTATGCATTTTGGGTAAGAATAAAAATTGGTATAATCTTTCTAGAGGATATTTTGACAGTATGTATTATAGCAAGATCTAAAATATACATGTTCTTTGTCCATTAATCCCACTCTTTGGAATTTGTCCCAGGGAGAGATATTCTTAATAGTGTTCAAAGATGTATGCCCAAAGATACTCATAAAAAAATTAGAAAACACTGACATGGCCATCAGTTGTATTTAACAAGTGTTATAAGTTGGATGAGTTTGGGTACGTATAAACAATGAAGGACCAGGCACAGTGGCTCACACCTGTAATCCCAGCACTTTGGGAGGCCAAGGCAGGAGAATCGCTTGAGGCCAGGAGTTTGAGACCAGCTTGGGCCACAAAGCAAGACCTTGTCTCTACCAGAAATACAAAAAAATTAGCTGGGCGTGATGGTGCTCTCTAGCAGTCCCAGCTACTTGGGAGGTTCAGGTGAAAGGATTGCCTGAACCCAAGAGTTTGAGGCTATGGTGAGCCTTGATTATGCCACTGCACTCTGGCATGGGTGACAGAGTGAGACCCCAACTTTAAAAAAAAAGTAACAATGGAACACTACACAGTAATAGTGGAGTAGGATTTCTGATCTAAAGTCTTTGATTATCCTTACTGCTCTTAATATATGTTTATATTTAGGTTGAACAAAGTAGAGTTCTTGTGAAAGAATGTGGACAGAACTGTAGTCAGGCATGAATAGCCAGCATTTCAAATTAGGAGCAGTTGAGGGATTGGGATATATTTAGAGAGAGAAAGATTAGATATATGAGAGGCAACCCCCAAAAAACTGGAATTATGTTTTGGAGAGTAGGCTCTTTGTAGTACACTCAGAATTTGTTTTTTTTTAAATTTTATTTTAAAGATGTGGGGTATAATTCAAGGTTAGGTACATAAATGGTTCATTGTACAGGTAAAGTGTGGGCCTTCCTTTGGTTCCCATTTCACCTGGTTTGAGATCGAGTACCTTTATTGATGTTAAGTGCCCCAACTGGCAGTGTCTCTCTACTGCCAATCCCTGTGTTATGATAAATGTTCGGAGTTCACTTGTGAGTGAGTACATTATATTTGGAATTTGTTCCTCCAGATCAAACAGTCAACCAAAGTTTTTATCTGGAATTTTTGAAAAGGTTGTGTCACAATTTGCGGAAGAAACATCCTGAGTTGTGGCAAATGGATGACTGGTTTTTCCACCATGACAATGCACCTGCCCACACCACACCAAGTGTTTAGCAGTTTTGACCAAAAAACAGCATGACTCCCCCCCCATGCTGTATTCACCCAGTCTTGCCTCTAGTGACTTATTTTTGTTTCCCCAAATGAAAAAATTCCTCAAAGGTAAATGTTTTGCCGCTGTGGAAGAGGTGAAACAAAAAAGCAGCAGAAGCCTAAAAGGCATCAAAATTGATGAGTTCAAAAACTGTTTTAAGCAGAGGAAAAAACATCCTGATAGGTGTATTGCATCAAACAGAGACTACTTTCAAGGTGACTGAAGTTTAAACATGTAAGGATATAAATGAGTGATATAAATGAGATGGCTGGCTTTTTCTCATCTTTAGTCTCAGCTCAGGTGTTTCCTCTGTAGAGTGTCTGTTCACAACTTTACTAAGGTAGCTCCCAGTCTTTATCACATCATCTCATTTTATTCCCATCAAGTAAGTACTTGTCACTTATTACTTTATTTATTTGCTTGTGTGTCAGTTGTGTCTCATCATATACCAGAATGTAAATTCCATGAGGCTAGGGGCACCCCTACAACCCCTGTCTTACTGCCTGGCACATGGAAGATACTTAATAGACATCCATTGAATGAATAATTGAAAACGTTCTAATGATAATGGTTTAATGTATTGAATTATAATATTTGAATAATATAAAACACTCAAATTTTATATGCTTAAATTATAAAACATTATACCTATTATTAAGGTATAATAATCTCTTACCCCAAGTGTAAACTAGATTTTCCTGTTCTGTATTGTCAAGGCAACTTGTACTACTTCATTAACTTAAATTTATTATAATTATAGCAGATTATTTGTATTATTTACTTATTGTCTCTGCTTATATCTAGATTGCTTATCTTATTGTCTCTGCTTATCTCTATCTTGTTTGTTTGACATTTAACATAATTCTTTAACTAGTTCTTTGTACTTGAAAGGAGTTTAAATATGTATTGAATGAAGAATACAATCTTATGAGATAGATATTTATTGTCTTCATCTTTCAGATGAGTAAACTGACACTTGGAAGGATTAAGTAATTTATTCAAGATAGTTAGCTATGTAAGCAAGACTTTTACCAGTATCTTCTGACTCCCAATATTACTTTCCCTGAACTACTCCATTAGCTTCTAGACACAGGTATTAATCAGAATTATCTAAGGAGCCTTCAAGAATACATATTCTCAGGCTGTACTTGGAACCTACCGAATGAGAACTTCTGAAGGTGGGGCCTAGAATTCTGTATAAAGAAGTGAGAAAAATTATAAGTATCATTTGGGAATTAATGATTTATACCAGAGGTTTGGCAGACTACTGTTGGGAGCAAATCCAGCCCTCTGCCTGTTTGTGTAAATAAAGTTTTAGTGGAACACAGCCATGCTCGCTTATTTACATATTGTCTATGGCTGCTTTCACACTGCAAAGGCAGAGTTGAGTAGCTTTGACATAGACTCTGTGGCCTACAAAGCATAAAATTTTTTATCATCTTGTCCTTTACCGAAAAATTTTCAACTTCAGATCTATACCTTACTGCCTGTCTTGTTTCTTTTGTGGTTATTTTAGTGCTTGGAGATTTGATAGACATATGATGTCTGGCTTCATGATGGGCATTATAGTGAGTGTTACTGAGTCAATAAAAATTATCTTGTTTTACAATTTGGTCCTGATAATAAGGACCTCAGATAGCCCAAGCAGTCAACTAAAAGGAAATACTGATCTAGGTATGGTTCAAGCAAGTTAACCATCACAGTGGGCTTTAAAGAAAGAGATTCTATTTTATTCTGTTGCTAGTCGGGCATTTTTTTAAAGTGGGAGAAAGTCTGAGATTTCTGGCCTGTGCACATTATAGCATAGGAATTGATTACCACAGTTGATATGCGTAATAAAGAGCTGTAATTAATAACTTAATGTGGTACCTCTGATGCTGCCATCATTCTTAAAACCAAAGTCTCTTGGGTACTTTTGGTCAGAACTCAAGCTAATACAAGCAGTTAACCAGGACTGACCAAACCTCTAGACCTGTGTTGCCTAATACAGTAGCTGTTAGTCACATGTAGATGTTAATAATTAAATGTAAGTCAATTAAAATTAAATAAAATTTAAAATTTTAGTTCCTTACACTAGCCATATTTCAAGTGTTCAGTAGTTACATGTGGTTCATGGCTACTTTTTTGACCAGCACAGGTACAAAACAATCAGCGCAGATAGTTTTATTGGACGATCCTGCTCTAGGTGCTAGAGTTTAAGTTTCTCAGTCCAGTGGAATCCAAGGCCTACTATTTGATTTAGTTTTTCATTTGTAAGGATATAATAGTAACTTGTTGTGTTTTCTTTTTCCAATAGCAAGCAGCAATGAAATGTATTCAGTTCTTGCTTTAAGGCCCTGTCAGCTAGGAGCAAATTCTTCATTAAATTCTTGACTTTAGGAAATATTCATCTCATTTACTCTGTGGATGAACTGTCTAGTTGTAATGATTAATCATCAACCACTTCATTAAATGGTTCAGAACTGACTATGATTTCTGGCCAAATCTATTTGGCTTAGTTAAAGATGGTGGGAAAGGAATTAGTTTTAAAACAGAAGCTATAAAATCAATAGAGTGTAAAATCTTGGCATCATCTTTGGAGTGATTTAGATTTCATCATTCAGTGATTCATTTTTATTCCCAGCATCTAGTGCTTTTTGCATGGCCCAAAGGGGCTCTGTGCTGCTCCACTACAGAGGAAACTTCAAGAAATGCTGGTTTGCTACAGTGTTTTAGCTTGTGAGATTCTCTGGGACCTTCCCTGCTCCATCATGGGGTCACCTCTAGGTGGGTATTAGGGGAAGATTGGTAATTGGTTTAACTTTTAAATAAAGTAATTTGGTAATCTTTTGTGATCCAATGAGATCTGTATTTAATAGCCTGCCCCTTAAAATGTTTTCCCTGACCCCAGCATAGTGTCACCTTAAAGACTGTTTCTAACACAGTGTTCTTCAAACTGTGAGAGGCTCTAAGGCCACTTCAAGAAGCTAAAAGACTGTAGACTCCCCAACTTGTTCTTATCGTCAGAACTGCTTCCCAGGTCCTACTTTTCTCTAAAGTACCAGATCTTTGTCATTTTGCACCTCCAAGCAATGCAGCTGTGACTGGGATGAGAGTGGGGTGTGGGTGGATGAAAGAGAGCCAGTGTTTAGAGTGAGGATCCAAGTATAATCTCACTCATCTGGCTTCACCTCCCCTCAAATCCTCTCACCGCATGTCTCTAGGTAGCCTTTTCTTCATTCTTCCTGAGCTGAGGTGGTGCGATCCAACCATATTGGGTATTAAAAGCTGTCACTTGATAGGGGACCTCTCCAGGAGTCAGATTGTTCAAAAGCAGTCTCCTCATATACTTTCTGTCTCTTCTGTTCTGTTTTCTGTGACCTTCCAGGGCACTTCTTTGAGATACTGGTATATCTTGCTCTGGCATTTTGGATCACTTCTGGAACTAACATGAAAAATACCTCAGGTCATCTTTAGACCATGATTTTAAAATGTTAATCTAAAAGGTCCACCCAGATTCTTCCCCCTAATACTCCTTAAACCCACACAGAAAAAAAAAAAATAAATTTTCTTATGCTCAAAACCAGTCTGTAAATGATTTGATGCTTAGTGTAGATTATATCCCAAAAGCATTTTTTTAGGAAGTTGACTGTGATAGAGATTTCTATTTCCTTTTCAGGTCATTTTACCTGGGACAAATACCTAAAAGAAACATGTTCAGTCCCAGCGCCTGTCCATTGCTTCAAGCAGGTAATTGATTCTCAACATCTTTAGTAAGTGGGAACAAATAGTTTTTTTCTAGTTCTTAGACAATCAAAACATGATATAGGAGCCCTTGGGCTTCTCATCCGAGAGCCCCAGGATAAACTTCTATGGGAAGAACACAAATCAAGAAGTACAGTTTGGTCACTGTTGAGTTTTGGCAGCAAACATTCTTTCTAACTTCATCTCAAGTAACACCCTTTCCTCCTCCTTCACCTCCTTGAGGATATTCTGTGTTACTGAAAACAATTGCTAATTTTTATGGTAGTTCTTAATTCAGACAGATAGGAAAAGGAATTATAATCCATAGAAGTTCTTAAAAATGGAGCAGTATCCCTTTCTCTGTACTCAACCCTCCTGTCATAATCTTTTCTTTCTATAAGAATGTTGATAATGAGTTCATTGGGGAGCATTTTAGAAACTCATCAGAAGTCTTCCAGAGCTTTCCACAAGGATTAAATGCCCCAGACAATGCTCAGATGGTATTGACTGTAACAGTATATGATAAAGCTGATAAGCAAAGAAGTATACTGCAGTTAAACAGAGCTAAACATCAGGAAGTTACTTTCATATCTCTTCCTTTAGTACTCAATGGTTATTTCCTCAAACTGTTAACATTTCACTTTGAGTTTGAATTTTGTATGTTTTCTAAATAAAAATACAAATTCAGGACTTCTACTCATTTGAAAGAATAGGAACTGAACTCATATTTCCACCTGAAAACCTTTCTAAAAAGACAAAATATATTACACAATTTTTTAAAAAGTCAGTGAAGATCTATCAGTCAGGTGATGATCTCTGAGAGTTGGAAAACAAGTGGATTGAGCCCCTTATGATTTCCCAAATTACTGTCTTAAGACAGAAACGACCATAGCCCAGGAAAAGAGAATGCAGGTTGAGCTCAGCAGACTCCCTAATTTGGGGAAATGGAATTGCGAGTCCAGGGAAACAAAAGTGTCTAGAATCTGTGGGACAAAGTATCAGAGAGGATAGAGCTATACTCAAGGAAAACTACAAAAATCTGTAATGGGTCTCCTTCAATTAGTCAAGAAAGGACTGCTGTTTTACATGTGTTTGTGAGGAAACTACCTAAGGCCAAAAGGTGGGGGGTGGGGGGGTACATCTGAAAGGATTAGAAGGAATAGAGCCTGGCACTCACAGGGCTAGGAATAATTCCTGATCTCACCAGTTAGACTGAAGAAATCTCATAATTCATTGGATGTGAGGTAGAATGCTCAGGAAGCTCTTGCTCAATCATGGGAAATAATTAGCCTTAGCCTGAGTACTCCTTCAAACCAGCCTAACAAATCATAAAGGTAAAACTCAAAAGTGTCAAACTGTTTCCAGCTAACTTAACTGCATCTGGGAACAAAGCCCAAGAAGATTTATAAGAAGGTAACAATATCCAGTACCCAACACATAACATTCACAGTGTCTGGCTTTCAATAAAAGATTACCAGGCATGCTAAGAGACAGGAAAATGAAGCCAATAATGAAGAGAATAATCAATTGATTGAAACCAACTCAGAACCTATATTCTATATTATAGAATATCAGAAAAATATATGAAAATAATTGTTTTAATTGCATCTGATATGGCAGAGACATGGAAAATATAACAAATATTGTCCTTGTGCTACTATGTGGTCAATGAAAATACACTGGATGGTATTAATTGAAGAAGTGATTCGAAATTAGTAAATTTTACAACAACAGTAGAAACTATTCAAAATAAAACACAAAGAGAAACAGTGAGAAGGGCACCAGTGAAGTATGGAATAGTTTCAAGTGGCCAATAGATATGTAATTGGAATCCCCAGAGGAAAGAAGAGATGAGGAACAGAAGAAATAATGGCTAAAAATTTTTGAAAACTAAGAAACACAATAAGTCCACAGATTTAGAAAGCTCAATGAATCCCAAAAATAAGAAACAAGAAGAAAACTACTCTAAGGCATATCATAATTAAATTACATAAAACCATCTATAGAGAACACTTAAAAGCAGCCAGGGTAAAAAGATACTTACATACAGCATAACTAAAACAAGAATGACATCATATTTCTTGTCAGAAATAATATAAGCAAGAACAAAGTTGAGCAATAGCTTTAAAGCACTAAAAGAAAAAAAAAATCCTGTTAACCTAGACTATTATACTCGGCAAAAATATCTTTCAAAAACAAAGGTGAAATGAAGATATTTTCAGATACTTAAAAGCTGAAGGAATTCATCACTAGCTGACTTGGACTACAAGAAATATTAAAGGAAGTCCATCAAGCATAAGGAAAATGATACCAGATGAAATAACACAAAGGAATGAAGGTCATTGGAAATTGTAGTTACAAAGGTAAATATATAAGATGTTTTTTTCTTATTTAAATCTCTACTAAAAGCTAATAGACTGTGTAGACAATGATTTATTATGGGGATGTGAACAGATATATAAGTAAAAATGTATGACAACAATAGCATAAAGAAAGGAGGGGAGAAATCTATGTATACCATCATAAGACACACCACCATACATGAAGTAGTATAATACTAGAAGATAGACTGTGATAAAGATGTTGACTGTAAACCCTAAAGCAACCACTAAAAGAATGAGAAAAACTATTAAGATGGTAGGTTTAAATCCAGCCATATTGTGGATCAAATTAAATATATATGGTCTAGACATTCCAGTTAAAAGGTTAAGATTAGGCCGCTTGTGGTGACTCATAACTTTAGTCCCAACAGTTTGAGAAGCCAAGGTGGGAGGATTGCTTGAGCCTAGGAGTTCAAGACCAGCCCAGGCAACATAGCAAGACCTCATCTCTACAAAAAAAAAAAGTCAGGCTTGGTGGTGCATGCTTGTAGTCCCAGCTACTTGGGAGGCTGAGGCAGAAGGATCACCTGAAGAAAGAAGGAAGGAGTGAATGAAGGAAGGAAGGAAAGAAAAAAAGGGAAAGACATGAAAAGAGTGTTGAGATTGGCACATTGGATTAAAAAAGCAAAACCCAATTATATACTGTCTTTGAAAAATTACACTTTAAATATAAAAACACAATAGGTTAAAACTAAAAGTATAGAAGATGAAATATGTGACATTAGCCATAATAAAGCTGAAATGGCTACACTAGCATCAAAGCACACATCAGAGCAAAGAATATTAGTAGGGACAAATAAGTTAATTTTATGATAAAGGAATCAAGACAATCTTTACATGAAGCAAAATCTAATAGAATTATAAGGAGAAATAGGTAAATCCAAAATTCATCTATTGTCAGACTCTAAATACCCCCCTTTCTGCAATAAAAGAACAAGTAAACAGAAAATCAGAAACTATATAGTAGACTCGAACACTATTAACTAACTAGACCTAATTGACACATATAGAACACTATCCAACATATGTAGAATACGCATTCTTTTCAAGTGCATGCAGAACATTTATCAAGATAGGCACATTCTGGGCCTATCTTATAAAATAAGTCTTGAGAAATGTAAAAGAATTTAAGCAAGACAAAATATGTTCTCAGATTACAATGGAATTTAAAAACCAGCAGAAGAACATTATCTGGAAAAGCTTCAAATATTTGGAAACTAAGTAACACATTTCTAAATACTCCATGAGTACTTAGAAACCAAAAGGGACATTATGAATTATTTTCTTTATATATATATATATATATATTTTTACTTATATATCTGTTCACATCCCCATAATAAATCATTGTCTACACAGTCTATTAGCTTTTAGTAGAGATTTAAATAAGAAAAAAACATCTTATA